>JAGDQP010014483.1:0-31110 GCA_022664845.1 Lepisma saccharinum | reverse complement strand
TAACACTCTTACAAAGTGATTATAGGGGAGTGTTGCCCCCCCCCCCCCCCTTTGAGCGCATAAGTGTTCCTGCTGGATGTTAAGGGAAATAGGTTTGGGAATAATTAAGAATAATTACTTCATAAGAGTGTTACTTACAAAGTTGTTAATTACATGGGCCTAGTTGGTTATCGTCTTCTAATGTGTCTCCTACGAGTTACTAGCAAAAACAATCTTAATGACTGTAAAAATCGTATTAAGTCGCTTGGTTACTGTTCGAAATACGTATCCTTAACTATGCCCGAAACCTAACCAGTCACCGTCCTTTTCGTTCGGAAGTCCAGTTTACATGTTTTCTCGCATCTACAACCAGGCTAGACTCTATCCCCACCCCCAAAAAAGATGGAACGCTGGGGAAGTTACCTCAAGCCGGGGAAGATAAAACATAACGCACGAATTTCAACAGGTAACATAAATTCACATCCATATTCAATCTACTACCGGATCAGGCCTTTCCCGAAGGGGAAAGTTGCTCTAGTGCTTCCACGCTGGCCAAGACGTGTTGCGAGAGGAGAGCCGAGGCTCTCAACTGTGATCGTCACTGACTTTTATTGACAGCAGCTCCCCAATTGCATCATGATCTTAGACCCTATCGCTTTGGAAAAAAATCTCTTGGCAGCGCCAGGAATCGAACCCGGGAACCCACAATCAGCAGTCATTGACGGTAACCACTAGATCAGCGGAGAGACAAAGGAGGTTACTAAATCAAACCAATCGAACTAAATCTTTCATATTAAGCTACTCCATAGACATCACAAAAGAAATGGCTTCCAAATAGGCTTCTCAGCTGCTAGTAAAAGTTCATATGCCCTTGTCACTTGCATGAAAATAGTTTCAACTTCTGCCAAATAAAAATGTTCGGATTTTCTATATAATCTTGATCGAAACATCTTTCTGGGCGGGAGAAATTTATCCCTGGCAGGGATCAAAAATTAATTTGTCAGGGTGGGAAACTTATTTGCCAGGGGCGGGGGAAATCCCGGGCATCCCACCCGTTAATTCGCACACTGCCTTAACTAGCATGCTTCTACTAAATACGGATGTGCCGTATATTAAAAACGGAGAAAGACTGTGCCTCGCACTGATGTGTAGGTGCTTCACATAAGGATCGGATTTTATCATGAAGGGGATTTCAGTAATTTCGGCCACCGCTTATAGCTTGGAAGTTACGGAACCTTTGAAACAAAAATTAAGTAATCATAGTGCACATGCAGAATTAAATTATGATATCCTGATTATTATATGTGAACGTTGGCGGATTTCGTCATGGGGGAGACGTTAAGTCCTTTTAGTAGCCATTCTGACGTGTTCAGTTTTCCTCCGTTTCATCAGGCGAATACCGTGATGGTATCTAGATTGTCTTTCACTACTAGCTTCCCATGCCTTTTCCCGAAAGAGTGTTCACCGAGGGGCATTATCACCCAGGCTTGCGATGGGTTTAGGCCATAGTCGTATTTTCAGGCGATAAACCACAAGTGTGTCGCTGATAGCATACTGGTAGGGCACTTGCCCAGCAAACAGGAGACATAGACTCGATTCCTCGTCAGTTAAGAAAAGAGTTGCTTTTATGGGCCATATGGCGTAAGCCCGTCACTTGTTTTAGGTATGGCGTCCCTCAGCGAGTAGCGAGGATAAGTTAGCGACCATAGCCTTTGTGTAAGTACCGTACCTAGTTCTAAGCAGAAGACCGCCGACAGCAGAATTTGAACAGTCATGACTCTGTAGTGCGTAGTCTGCGATTGTAACCACTAGTCTACGGAGGCTGGAGTCCTAGTCAGTTCACCGACTAATTTTTCTGAGCGATTTTTTCCTTCATTATATTCCACTCATAAGGTTTTATGTAGTAAAGGAAATATAACATGTAATTTTATTAGTCTTTATATATTGTACTGTTTTTTGATGCGCATTTTCATTTTCTGTAGGCGAGGGATGTGAATAAAAACAATAAGAAACAGAAGGTTGAAAAAGAGGATGTGAAAGAGAAGCCGTCAGAAGAGAGTGGAAGTAAAGAGACGACGAGAGAGAAGGAGACTAAACAAGTGACTGCACCGGAAGATACAAAAAAGGAAGAGGAAGACGCTGCTGCTGGAACTGAAGATGAAGATTATGAACTCCCGCCTTCTCCAGAAGATGTGCGAGCGTCAATTAAACAGAAATTTCTAGTTGAAATGCCAGAGGATTTCTATAGCTTTTGGGAGTTTTGTCAGACTTTAAATAAAAACAAACCATCAGGTATGTTGCATCTAATCCTTCATTCAGAATTGAGAAATAATAGTGTGTGTACTGGTCATGAAGGTCATTAAAAAAAGTAATGAACTTGACGCATTGGTCATGAAAGTCAAGTAAATGTTATGAAATTGAGTTTCAGGCCATGAATTCAGCCAGGTAAACGTTGTAATTTTTATCAATATTAATGATACATTTGCCATTTTCCCAAATGTGCAGAGAAATCTTCTCATCCATTTGAAGCACGTTTGATATTGTGAACTTTTAATGTGTGACTCTTGTGAGTTCGGGCTCCCTAGCTGAGGACTACAAAAATTCTTTATCTTTTTGTTGCATGCAAAAATCATGTAATTTTGTTTTTCTGTTGTTTTTTTCTGTAGACATCCTGTAAACAGAATTTGGTGTGTTAGGTAATAGAATTGCATCACGTAAGATATTTTCAGTTCAACAGTGTCTCGTTTGATTGCATATTTAACGTAAAAAAAAGTAAGGCTACTGGCCTTTGCGATACGCACGCGCCGTGAACGGCGCATGGGAGATGTGGAGGTAGCGCTCCACATTTTCTTGATCTACGGTACGAAGTGAGGTGTGGTGGTCAGTCCCACGCTTGACCGCCTTCACCTTCCCAAAGAATACCAAGGACACTCTGGTATTCAATTTGATAGGAGGCTGAGTGCACCTCAAGAGCGCCAGGCACACGGGAACACTACGAGAAAAGTCTCCAGAGTCCTGGCTGGGATTTGAACCCGGGCCGCCCGATTCGTAGTCTGACGCGTTACCGCCTGAGCCACGGTGACTCTTGAATGTTTAAGTACTAAAGTTATTTTAATGGCTTCAGTACATGACACAGAAAATAAGCTTTGACCAAGTAACCGATATTTTTCTTACCGTCAGATTCTTTCAACTGTCTTACGATTCACAATATAAAAGTTTTCCGCTCTTTGTGTTTCCTTGATGATGGTTATAGCTACTTTTAAAACATTGGCGAGGCTGCTCAGTGATAGAGCGCTCACCTCTGGTGCATGCAATCCACCATGTAGTCTTTGTGGTGGTAAAACACTATGTGCGTGGATTTCCTCAGAGTTCTCCCGTTTCCTCCTACCTTCTTCATTCCAGCAATTCTCCCATTATCATCTATTTGGCGTGAGCCAGTTACCTAAAGGCCTAAAATAAACATACAGTTGAAATGTTGGATTGGTAACTTGTGTGGCTCTTTATGATCTAGTACCATGTAACACTAGAAACTTGGTTCCCGTGGTTGTAAAGTAGATGAGCGCGTTCCACTGCAGCACCGACTGGTAAACCAGGTTCTGTCTTCCCCTGTGATTCGAATGTGGCTACCGAGCCGCCGTAGCTCAGCGGTAGAGCGTTGACGTGTCATTCGGGAGGTCGTGGGTTCAATCCCTACGGACGGCCATCGTGACTGAAGTTTTTCCAGGGGTTTTCCTCATTCACACCAGGCAAATGCCGAAATGGGTGGCACCTTCAACATAGGCCCTGGTCGACACTTTCCCCTCCCTATCCCGATTTGAGCCTTAGATGCCTAAAAGGCCATAGTTTTGCTACCCTGGTTTTGTGGATCAATACCAAAATTTTGAGACCACACCGGAAATCGAATCTGGAACCGTTCGCACTGAACGCGAGTGCGTTTCCGACTAGGCCACGCAGGAAAATCTGGTGCCATATCTGGGATAACTTTATAGACAAATCTTGTAGGTAGGAATCAGTAGGTGGTTGAAGAAGACTGGAGAAGGATCTAATTTGCACGTAGACTATTATGTATGTCGTTAGCATATGACTGGTTCTGAATGTGAAAAATTTGACATGATTGTCTTTCCTCAAGCCTTTTGCTCCTGATAGATTAAAACTTTGCATAGTTTTTTTCCAGGTTTTATTTTCTGAAAGTGATTTATGGGGAAAAGCCATAGGCCGTGGATTATGTCCAGTTGTTCTGGAAATTTATCCATTAGTAACCTGGAAAAGTCAGCGAATTCATTCTAGCCTTATGAATGAGAACCTTGTATAATAAACATACTAATGTAATTACAATATTGAATACCTGTAGAGAAGTATTAGCAATGTGAGTGTCTGAGCGTTCATAATCCTGTCTTAACATAAAGAGACATTTTGAAAAATGAAATGATAAAATCAGCAAGCGGCACCTTTTATCTTGTTTACAGACGCAAAGTGTTGGATGTAGTGGTGGTGATGAATATATATATACAGCCCGGAGGCAAGCTTTGTGAACTTTAGAGGATGAACAGATGGTAGTTTGTCATTTACTCTCGTTTGGTAAAAAGGTTATATGGTTATAAGTACGGGACATACAGTTTTAAGAGGATTCCAAACTAATTCTGTTTCTTCCGGGAATCGAACTAGGGAACCCTTTGTTACAAAGCGACAGGCGAAACCATTCGGCCACGAGGATAAGGATCTAAGAACGGAACCAACAGTGTTTTGATTTGGAGCTACTGAGTTCATTATTCTTCCACCTTATATGAATCCTGGATCGCACACAACGAAAACAGGCCTAAAAGGTCTTCGTATGAGGAGAAATCCAGTTGAATTCTTTTTATACTTTATGTAAAAAAATATCAAGCTTCCTGTTTGTTAGTAGTTTACCACATATATTTAATTCTTCGTGGTTTATGACATGTGAGCTTTGTGATGGACAAACACCGTGTGCGTAGGTTTTCTTGGGGTTCTCCCTTTTTTTCCCACTTTCATCAGTGCACCAATTCATCCATTTAGCCTGAGCCAAAGTTGTCTAAAGGTCGTAAATTTTAAATTTAAATTAAGAAATGTAATTCTTTGTGTCTTGCTTTATTTTAAAATCTGAAATTTTAATATTGTGTCTATATTTATTTATATTTTAGAAGCGCTGAAGGAGTTGGACCTGATGCTAGTTGGACCATTCGACGTGCTGTCAGGCGCATTAAAGAAAGTGAAACAGAGGAAGCTCTCTGCGTACCTGAGACATTGGAGGTATTATTACGACCCACCGGAATTTCAGGTAAAAATAAAGTAGGAAAAGTAATTGTTTTATTATTCATACAGACGTATTGAAAAGAACTCATTCTTCAACAAAATATTGTTTCATGTAAATACATTGTTGAGTGCTTCCAACAGCATGTTGGTCCTCTTAAAGTTTATATTGAATATGCAAATAGTTCTAAAGAAAGTCATACTTTTGAATTTATTTTAAGGCCTTTAGGCAACTATGGCTCATGCCGTATGGATGATGATGGGATGATCTAGTGGAATGAAGAAAGTGGGAGGAAACGGGAGTACCCCGAGAAAACCCACGTACACGGTGTTTGTCCACCACAAAGCCCACATGGCATGAGCAGGGATCGATCTGATGACCCCGAGCACTAGCGGTGAGCGCTCTACCAACTGAGCCACCGTGGCCCCAGCAAGTCATGCTGTGCTGAAGACTAAACGCATGCTAATTGGTACTTACCGGCATTGGTAAGTAAAGTCTTCAAATGAGAGAGAGAATTCCATCATTTGAACACTACTTATCAACGCCGGTAAGTACTAAATAGTTTTATTTGGTTATGCATGCTCCATTGGTGTAGTGTTCTGGCGTCTTTTTGAACGGTTGCTGCTGGTATGATACTTTAAAGAAGTAATTCACAAGCGAAATGCTACGGTGTCGCGAATGGGAAGAGATAAGTCAGTAATTTAGGCTTGTTTTGAGACAGTTTGTAATTTTTCTTGATATGGTCACTTTTTTTTTTTTAACTTGGAAAATGGAGATTGTTCTGCAGATTAGTTCCACAACTTTCGTCATTTTTCGAAGTTTGTGTTTGTTTGAGGTACCGCGAAACCAAATAAGCATGCTAACCACAGCCTTAAACTATACCAAACCTAATTTTGTTATATTAGTAGGCTTGCTGTGTCTACGTAATTGAGCTGAGCGAGTGGTTGTCACTTAATGCAAAGAATCTTGATTTTAGTCTCGTTATGATTTAGACGGTAAATACAGGGTGTCTACCACCTTGGAGAACCTGGAATACTGAGGGAAATTTATGAGGTGGGCCTGTCCACAGTTGGTGAAAGTACTGTCCCGGCAAGGCGGAAGTCGTGAGTCCGATTCCTACTGCTGACCGAATTTTTTCAATGTGTTAAAAATTCTCTATTTTAAAGAAATTATATATTTATTTTTTTTCACTTGTGAAATGCCAATAATGTACAAGACGCTTGGACTGGGTGGAGGTGGGATTAAAGAAGATGTCATTGCGTATTATTTACATGTTCCACTGTACCATAAATTCAGGGAATTTAAAGAAAAAAAAATCATGGAAAATTCAGGGAATTTCATATCACAAAATTAATAGACGCTATGTACATGTTTTAATATTCTAATACAGTTAAAGCTTTAATAGTACGTAGTATTTCTCTATACCATTGTGATGAGGTGTGCTGGACTCTGTTTAATAGTTCATCGTGCCTCGAATGTCTTTAATAATTGCGTCTCCTTACCATGAAATCTGTAAATGTTGTGGTGTTTTAATGCAGGGTTACCAGGTACCTGGGAAAGTCAGGGAATTTAGTTGTTAATACAGTAGTACAAAAAATTCAATAACGTTATTATTTTTACTTCTCTGCTTTTGACCATGCAAAGCGTTGTGAGTATACTTTTCTTTTACGACTAAGCTCCTTAGCATGAAAGACTCGAAGAACTTAAGGCGACCAACTGAACTTGGTTTGGACCAGTCTTACTTTTTGTGAACTTAGTGACAGTATTAATGCTAACCTCCTATCCTGTGAGTAGTCACAATCTGTAGTTGATTGTTATCAGTGAAGGGGGGGGGGGGGGGGAGATTATAGGGGGGACAGCTTATATCAAAGAAGTTTAAAAACACTTTTTCTCTCTGATTTTATGTTTGTTTGATGGTTGCCGGCTTAAATTTTATAATTTTATGTTAGAATTAAAAAAGAAAATATTTACATTTTAAAACCAATTAAGAGGAGTCTGAAATCAGGTTTTTAGCAAGTTACTGAAAAACGTTCCAACTCTTGAATATGGACTTTTTTGATATGTAAGTTGAGCTGCAAAAGTTATTATAAGCTATTTTATTAATTTACTTTTTCTTTTAATACTCTTTAAGACTTGGTTTTCAATATTTTTAAGGTAACATTTTTGTTTTTAAATCTTGTTCCTTTTTTTTCTTCTTTTAATTTTGTTCATGTGTTTTCAAATGAATAAATAAATAAACGTCATAATAATACACGGAAAGGCAGAGGGGGGATGATGTTATGGACCTTTCTGTGTATTTTTTATCTTTTTTTTAATGCAACTTTTAGCTAAACGTACAGTTCTATTGGCTGAGTACGTTCACCAGGGACGGGCGAGCCTGCTCAGAGCCAATCATGACCAAGTTGAGCTTTGATTCTCCTTGGCCTTTGGACTGATGATCTATGAGATATTCGAGATGTTGTCTCAGGTGAACTTTGAAACTGCTGTTGTAGATTGATCTTTGCTCTGCTTCCTAGACGTTATTTGATATTCCCCACCAGTGAAATAAGAACTGCTTGGTAAGATGAACCGTGGACTGCTAACTCAAGTGAACCTTGATCTTGCAGTATACGCTGATATTTGAGATGCGTAACAAGTGAAACATGAACTGCAGACCCAGGTGACCTTGGTCTTGTATGCAGTGTAAGATTGATCTTTAGACTTGCAGACAAAGATTGCACTTTGGACTTGCAAACGAAGCTTGTACTTTTCCTTTGGAGAAACTTGATACTTGAGTGCCTATTTCTAGGTCTGTATCACCAAACACAATTCTCGTTGAAATCCATCTTACTTTTTAATACCACACACAGATGCAATAGAATGATGATTTTAACCGAAAACACATTTTTCTCTTCATCGTTGGATGAATATGAGATTTTGGTTCTCTATGAAATAAAACTATTTACAAATACCTTTTAGCAGTGGGTGTTAATTACCATTCAATAATATATATTAGCACGAGGCATTGTAATATTTTAGAATGATATTATTTTTCTTTGATCAGTATATTAAAGTGCGTAAACGTATTCATTAAGGAAGTTTTGAAGCTGTTTAGGTTGTAGAGATTCAGGTAAAATATAATTTGGTATTATCATTTTTCTTTTCAGACTGTAATCAAAGGTGATGACTCGAAAGGATTCCATCTGGGATATTACAGGGATGATCCAAACAAACCTCCCGTTTTCGTCGCAAGCGCCTATACTGCCAAAGGGTGTGCATTGAGTCCAGCAGCAGAAAATATATTTGGCGCTATCTAGTAAGTTCTTGTGGTAATCTCTTTCTTTTTTTGTTAACATTGAGAATCTATTACTTTACTGTAAGTCATCTCAGCTAAGATAGTGGTCATGTCTCAACTGTGAATCGACAGAGCCCTACCATGGAGCAATATATATAGGAGTGCCAAGTTGAATAGGTGACAGTAGCTTGAACTAAGAGCGATCATTGCATGGTAGGGACACCTAGTGAGCACGATGTAAATTAGATGCATCAGCTTTGTCGTACTACCCTCAAAAGATGGCAGCACAATCTACCCAATCAACATTCGTTCATAATGGATTTAGAGACTTATTATCATTGTTTTTTTGGGAAATGAAAAAATGCAATATTGTTCTTTCATCTCTGTCAATATTTCGACAGTAGGAAGTAGCACAAGATCTTATAATGTGTTGACATTTACAGATGTTTGTTTCTGGATTCTACTGTAGATTATACACTGTAGTCAATACAAATAATCTGAATCTCCTTCCAAGAACTTCAAGCAAAAGCAGTACTTATAAGAGAGCGCATGATACTGGCTCAGGAAAACTCTCTCAGCTGCATGTGGATGGGTGCACTCCGAATAGGAACGGAGTTCGCATTCTTTTGGAACCGGTTTTAAGTACACATCGCTACTGTAAGATGGCATGACTATAATTCGATACTGGTCCTCTCTTTAGTTCATCTGTGGATCTCCTTGAGCTGGTTATCCAGAGAATCTTATCATCCTTGGCCGTACTTTAGCCAAATTGTGTAGTCCTTTGAGAGCCGATCACTTTCACTTTAGCCCCATGGATACTCACATAAATTATAAATTAAAATCTAATGTTCCGTTTGCTCTTTAATATAACAAAATTTATTTATTTTCTTTTTTTTAACTTTTGTTTATAGGCTAGATATGTAGCTGTGGGCTAAGCCCGCCACACGTTTGAGGGATATCTTCCCTCGGAGAGCATTGCTGGGAAAGGCAAGGGAAACCAGCAACCAGAGCCCGTGTTTGGGTACTTTACCGGAATTCACCTTCTGAATAAAAATATATTTGAAGCAAGCTCGAGAGCTCGGATCTTTTATGAAGAGAGAAGTTGTAGAAAGTTCGCAAAATACGCGTAATATTTCTTGTTTCTGGGACTTAACATACACCTATAACATCTCCAGTGACATGGCGTCAGTGTATGACTGATGTTTTGCAGATAATTTTTATGTATTTTCGAGAGACTAGTCTCTCAACGTCTATTTGAGATTATTATTATGTCCATTAGTTCTTATGTTTTATCGTGTAATATTCTGTTATCTTTATTTACAGCATTCTCGTTTTTAACTTGTTATACCAAAATTCCTATACATCTTTTTTTTTATTAATTTTTATACTGGTCCTTTATACCAGGAAGTTATGTTTCTGAAGACCATGTACTCCTTCAGTTCTTTTTACATATAATTATATTGTTCTTATTCTCTTAACAGCTATGTTTAGACGTGACAAATATAAAGGGTTTCCCCGTATCGGGACGGGCGTAAGCCATAGTGGTGTTACCGCCCATAAAATTAATCTTAAGGCCGCTTTAGACGGTACAATTTCTCGTACGATCTCTCGTATGAAAGAATGTATACAATCCATAGTACGAGATTTTTCGTACGATAAATCATACGATATTGTATAGTGTTTTACACGGTACAATTTTGGATACGAGGGGATAATGATGAAACTGCTGGAGTTTATAGTTGTGACACCTCAGGCTTTTAGGGTAATTATGCCACATATATTTGTGAAAGTATAGCCCATTTAAAAATAGAAAAGAATTAAAATATTGATAACAATTAATCTTGACACAACATAAATTCAGTTAATTGTAATGTCAAATTCTTCTACCAAGAGAATCTAACTTCTACTAGGTTTCAGTGGTAACGAAAGTGTCGTAGTTTTACTTCTGTACTTCGATAAAGATATTTCAATGCGGACACACAAAAAACGTTGAAAAATTTGCCATCTTCGGTGATAAGTTCGGAGTCATATGTGCTTTACAATATTCCTGAGCTAAGATATGTGACATTACACAGCACTTTAAAAGTATATAAATCGCGATATATTAACTCCTATTTATACATATGGGGGCAATTAGTAACACTGCGGTTTAACTACTTCTATCACAGAGCACTGGAAACGCCTCAAAATGCTACGTTTTAAGTTCCTATAAGCATGAAATACTTGCAATATACAAAAAATTAGGAGTAATGTAGATTTTATATGGTTTATAGCCTCATTTCACACAAGGTATATAGGTATGAATAGGGTGGGTCAGCTGTCTTAACCCTTGAATAAAAGTTAGTTCGTGCGATTAATTACCTAGCTCATGTATTGACTTGCACAGCTCTGGGTTGACGTCGACACTCTACTTACATTATGTCTACTTCTGTCATTACTGTTCAATGTATTTAATTATTTCGGATGCACAGAGCGTATATGTTTATCAAAATAATTGGGGAGGAACATGATTGCAAAGATACCGGTATCGTCTACATTATTTCCCTTCATACTTATCATGATTGCAGCAGATTCGGTACTCTACGCAAAAGAAAAACAATGAAAATCACCTTAACTGCATTGCACAATATATAGGAAAAGCAGTAGCTATTAGATCACATCAGAACTTTGTCATTATATTTTTAAACATATTTCTCACGTATTTAGTACCTTTTATGGTTATAAGAATGCAAAACGTAGCATTTTCAGGTATTGCCACTCCTCTATAGCAGAAGTAGCTGTACTGCAGTATCACCGACCTTTTTACATTGTATTAAAAACATTGTTTTATATCTTTATACCTGTAATAGTTTATTATGCAACTATGTATGTTAATTTCTGCATCAAGTAATAACATTAATATGTTCTCTTTCTCTCGTAATCCATAACCAAACAGCCGAATAGGAAAGCACGCTATATTGCCAGTAGGGGCGCTGTCATAGATTGTACGAAAAATCCGCTGAAAAATAGGACCGTTTCTATTTAGAGAACACATCGGAGATAGCATGAAAAATCGTACGATCTGCGCTTTACACGATCAAAGAATGTAACCGATGGGATTGCACACGAGGGATCGTACGAGAAATTGGACCGTCTAAAGTGGCCTTTATCCAAGTATTTAGGAATAGATTTTCGCCAGCATGTCAATCTTATTTACCGTACATGCTGTACCCTCTGTGTTAACAACCATCCTAACTCCGACTCAGAGCTACCTTGTTTTTCCATACCCCTACACCCGCCGTACTCCGGAGTCAACTGCCAGAGTTAGAAATGAACAGAAAGAAACGTACAGTTGTATCCTTTCCGCCAATCTTGAATCATCCAGGTCGAAAGAATTTCAACAATTACCATACAACAATATTTTCCAACAATTGGCCAGCCCCTTGTAATAAATGTCAATGCGAAACCTCATCATGGACCATCTATAGTGAATATGTTAGCAACACTGACTGTGTTGGGGCGTGTGAGGGCTGTTGAACCCCACAGTGGTATTTGTAGGGTATCTAGGAGTATTCATGCCATGTACGTTAAACCATATAGAAAACTCGGCGATTTTTTTTTTTAGGTGGCAACTGGGGTTTTGGAATACCCCACAGTCGTTACAGTAGGGTATCGAGGTATAATCATCATACATTTGGTGCAGATACATTGATTAAAAGACTAAGACGACAGTGGCATTACGTAGCGGACGACGCATCAAGTTGGAGAACAATTGACTCCTATATAGCGCGTGGATTCCAGGACCTTGAAACAATTGACAACTGTACAACGTGTAAGTTCGGGATGGGATTGTGGAAAGAAATGTGTTGAAAATGCAGAGCAAACGGGAGGTTTAGACCAGGATTCATTTTCGCGCTCAAATCATGAATAAAAGGCGCCCTCCCACAGACGCCGTATTGAGGTGCTTGTCGTAGGGGGTAAAATGTGTGTTATGGCAACCAGGAAAGATGGGTCAAAATTGGTGGTGAGAGACTCGGTGTGTAAGGATACTGGGGCTTCCGGTTTGTTGATAGTGTAGAACCAATAAAGGCCATCAATATATTCAAGAATTTTAATTAAATAATATTTTCCCATACACTGATCTCATTTTCACTCTAATTTAAGACATTTTCTACAACCAGTTACCAAATAATTTACGGTATTTACTTCTTGAGATCTGGAAGAAGTCATCAGACAAAACAAATTAGTGCTGCGATTCTACCAACAAGCGCGAAGGCTCCGATCCCGTGATAGCATCCCAGGAACACAGGCATTCATTTTTACAAGATAGGTTGGCAGCACTGATAACTGAGTATTTAGAAACTGAAAACCTACTATTGTCTCGAATAATGTGGTGTGGATAAGTATAGCAAAATGAAAAAAAAACAACTAGTATTGAATTTTTAAAGTGGTTGGCAACACTAACAACTGCGGCCTCTGATCATGATGGTTCCGGCGGCTCTGAGCTAGTTGTGCCAAGGCCTTTCCTACAACACTGCCGCACACCTTGTAGTTCATGAGATATTTTCTGCACATGGGTTGGCAACACTGACAACGGGGTGGTAGCAGATGCGGACAGAGTATGTGTCGATTAATATTTATACCAAGTTTGGTGCTGCTACGTGTAACATAATGGCAGCAATTAAAAAAAGTGTAATTGAAAGAAAATAGGTTGACAGCACTGGGCGAATAGTGTTTGTGCCAAGTTTAGTGCGGGTAGACCTAACTGAATGGAAGCATTTTGAGCAGTTGATTTTTTTTAAAAAAATAGGTTGGTTCTACTGCACCAATCAAGACGTTTATTGCGGCTCTGAGCTAGTCTACTCAGTACATTTCCAACAATACCTCAAGCACCTCTACGTCTTAAGGTTGCTGAGATTTAATTAGAGGTCATAGACGCACACACTGAACGGGAATTAGAGGACACGGGCAGACACACTGAACGGGAATTAGGACACGGGCAGACACACTGAACGGGAATTAGAGGACATGGACAGACACTCTGAACGAAAATTAGAGGATACGGACAGAGACACAACGGGAATTAGAGGATACGGACAGACACTGAACGGGAATTCGGGGACACGGATAGACACACTGAACGAATGTTAGAGGACACGGACAGACACTGAACGGCAATTAGAGGACACGGACAGACACGAAAAATAGAGGACACGGACACACACACTGAACGGGAATTAGAGGACACGGATAGACACTGAACGGGAATGTAAGGTCCATATTTCTATAGCTTACTTATCAAGGAACCTCCATTAACCACACACGGACATCTGTAGGCCTTCACACTCACGACTTAATTTCTTGCTTCTGACAAAGCAAGCTAAAAATTTTAATAATAATAATTTTTAAGTCGCTAAGTACTGAATTTAACATTTTTCTTTTGCGAAAGTGTTATATTTTTTAAACAAATTTTCACTAACTTGGTAGCTTTTTTTAAATTCTCATTTTGAACCTTATATAACTCATATGTTGTTTAATTTCAGTGACTTTGTCAACTCTCGGATGAAAAATGCAGACCCTTTTCTGAGAACAAAGGCGCAAAGAGTGCAGAAGGGGATCATGGCGTGGGCTCAGAAAAAGAATTTTACGTTAGATCTCGTTACACCGGCGATGGCAGCAAGAAGTAAGAAAATCGTTACCAATACGTTCCATGGAGTGGGAATAGTTGTACCTGTCGACAAAAAGACTGAAGTCGGATATCGGGAACTTTCAGAATCAGATAGTAAGTGAGTGTTCTTTGTTATTCGATCTTGGTTTCCCTTATGGTCAGTGTCATAGCATTTTAAAATGTGACATTGATTATGTCTATAATTCTAACTACAGTTTTTTTGTGAATGTGTCTAGGTAGGCTTTTTTTTTTATTTAGTTAGTAATATGTTTTCAGAATTTCGCTTTCTCTCTTCCTTGTTGACTCCAGGCACACCAGTTTATAATATATAAGCTCTGCGGATGTTTTATGGTATCTTGCATAACAAGGATCCTAGGTTCGATCCTTGCGAAGATCCTGAGACTGCAGTCTATTCATTAGATTTGTATACTTTGAAAGAGACCGAACCACCGTAGCTCAGTGGTAGAGCGTTGGCGTAGCCTTCGGGAGGTCGTGGGATCGATCCCATCGGCTGACCATCCTGACTGAGGTTTTTCCTGTCACCCAGGCAAATGCTGGTATGGAACCTTAAACACCCTGGCCGACACGTTCTCGAATCCTTCCCCCTCCCCTGAGCCTTAGATGCCTAAAGGCCATAAATAAAATTTAAATTATAAAGACAACAGATTCGTTACATCTAAGCAGATGAGTCTAATCCGAGGTCGGATATCTCAGTGGCTCGCTATTCTGACTGATGTTTCCCCAGTACTTTTCCGCAGTCACGCTAGGCAGATGCTGGGATGGTACCTTGAAAGTTTGCACTGACTGACTTCCAACATCACCTCCCTTACCCAATTCCGACCTGAGCTGAAGTTGCTCAAAGGCAATCAGTAAATTCAAGTCAAGGTCGCGAAGTGGTAATGGTTTAATGTTTGTAGTAATACTTTGCTATTAACTTTATAAAAATCAGTATCAATCACGTCCGTTTGCTTGTCCTTCCAGCGAGGTGGTTATGAAATCTAGAGTTCTTCCATGGTTCCGTGTTGTATACTTGAGATAATTAGCTTACATGATCGTTAATATAAAATTGCAAATACTTTCGCTAAAACTGGTAATATTGCTGTAGGTCTTAAATTAATAGAAACATATTTAACACACAGAAGACAGCTCTTCATAAAAGAAAAATATACGTACCTTCGAAATACAACTTGTACATGTCTTCTTGATACTCAAATATTTTCTTAGCGGAAGTACTTTTCGGCTCCTTCCAGAAGCCTTCGACGGCACGAACAACTTAATTTTGTTGAGAGGTCTTTCTATACATGTACGTCAACTTAACGTTAAAATTACAAACGTGCCACCATAGGACTTATGTACGAGGCCTGTCTGAAAAGTATCCGACCTTATTTTTTCTGTGAAAAGTAATAAACATTGGATGGCAACACTGCACACAGTGGTGCTGGAATTCCTGTTAGGTGGCGTGATTCCCGCTTGCTTCAGTGTGTAGTGTCTTGTAGTTTGTCGCAGTTCTATTCGGAGAAAAAGACAGAGCAACGATACTCAATCAAGCTTTACAGGAAATTTTTTAGCCAAGCAGAAACAATTCGCAAGATTCAACAAGCTTTTGGTGACGATGCCGTGGGGAGTACACAAATAAAACTATGGTATAAACGGTCCAAAGATGGCCGCACATCGGCTGAGAGCTTTAATCATTGTGGGAGGTGAAATCAGTGATGCTGATTGTGTTCTGTGACTACCGTGACACTGTTGATCTCGAATTTATACCAGAACGACGAGCAGTTACGTGGGAGTACTATCTTGACGTTCCCCGTCGTCTACGTGATGCAATTCGTCGCAAGAGACTTGTAGGCTTCACAAAACTGGCACCTCCATCAGGATAACGACCCAATCCGTTCCTCGCACTGTAGGGCATTCCTCTCATTCGCCAAGCTCCATACTCCTTGTGACTTCTTGCTTTTCTCTAAAGTCAAACCAACACTCAAATGTACCAGCTTCGTCATCCCAGAGGATATGCACAACGCGACAGCGTCGTTGACAGAAGTTTAAAAAAGGAGGCATTCAAGGCATGCTTTCACCAATGACAGGATAGTTTGGTTAGGTGCGTGTAAGCTGAATGGTCCTCCGAAGGTGATTAGGAGTTAAAGCACGCCAGGTATGTAGTTTTATTTTCCTGACCTATGGTTGGATACTTTTCAGATAGGCCTTGTTCTTTACCCATTTTACTATCCTCTAAAATACTTTCAATGTGTTTGTTCACACTTTATTTGCCTCTTCAGATAAACGCATACATACAGAAACACTTAAAAGAAAAAAAGACATTCGTGCTGAGGAAGGTGTCTGGAAGAAGCCGAAAAGTACTTCCGCTTAGGAACTGTTTTAGAATCAAGAGGACATCGCTGAAGAATTTCTGTTAATTGGAGTGAAATATAGTACAACTTGCTTTCTAACAGCTTGTCCAGGTCTTAATATATATATATATAATACATCACAGCCATATTCAATCCACTAGTGGATGAGGCCTCTCCCCGAAGGGAGGAGTTGGTCTACTGCTCCCACGCTGACCAGACGGGTTGGGAGAGGAGAGCCGAAGCTCTCACTGTGATCGCCACTGTCTTTTATTCACAGCAGCTCCCCAATTGTCCTCACGATGCTGGGTCAACACCGAAATTTTTGAGCCCACACCGGGAATCGAACCCGGGACCGCTCGCACTGAAGTCGAGCGCGCTACCGACTAGGCTACGCAGGAGCTCATAGTGCATATTAGTGTTTTACAATGACTTAAATAGTATATGCTTCTTTTAATTGATCAACATTTTTTGCTTTGTTTAGTAGAAGAAAAATGTATTCATGATTGCTAGAAGAAAAATGTTTTAAATTGACCGGGAAAAATCCTGGAATTTGAAAATTAACATTTAGTAAGACACCCTCAAGGGTTGTTTGCTAACTCATTGTTTGGCATTGCAGTGTAAAAAGTCTTGCCAGCTTTATCTGGGATTTCATAGAATAAATAAATGTTACTAACGTTTTGTGAGTTCTAGTGATAATGTAATGTAGCTCCGAAATATTAATGTTAATTTTGTCTTCGTGCATTCCTTGAAATAGTTTATATAATATAAATACTTTTTAATTCAACGCTAGTCAACCCTTGAGATCACAGTCCTTTCTTGTCCTTATGACAGCCAAAAAATGTTTCTCAGCAAGGGGGTAACCGCACTTGGGAGTTGATGGATGGTAGATGAGCTCTGATATATTGATATATTTGTAGGTGTGTAGTTTTGTTTATTGTTGACTATTCCCTGTACAAACCTTCATGTATAAATGACACAGGGAAGTTATAAAATGCTTACGTAAATAGGTAAGTCGATGACAACCACAAACACGTGACTGCTTCCAAATAGCAAATTAAGGTGTTACGAATTGGGAAAACTGCGTGGTAACACCTTGGAGTCGATTCCGCCAGTCACTGCTGTCTACCAATTGTTCAAACAAAATCCGTTTCGGCTATTCAGCGAATCATGATTGACTTCTTTACCGCAAAGCTCAGTGCTACCCAACAACCGAGAGAACCTGTAGCTTCACAGCAAAGGTACACGCCGTGTTACCAACGTTCTTTGAGGGGCATATTGCTTCACGGTTTAAAAATGTATATTGGGAATTTTGTTTGACCTTTTTCCACTAGATTTTTTGGACTACTTATAATGTATAGTGCATACAACAGCACAACCATATTGAGTGATATTTTTTTTTTTTAAATTATCCAAACGCTAGAAATTGAAAACATATGAGCGGATATGCAGACACATTTCTCAGTTTTCGGAATTGATTTTAGCAACGTACACAATTAAACTAAGAATGTTTAAAAGATTTTGTAAAAGCTATCCAGCGCCCGTGGCTTAGTGGTGGAGCGTTGGCGTAGCATTCGGGAGGTCCTTAAATCGATCCCAGCGACCGACCATCCTTACTGAGTTTTTTTTGTTCAGGGGGTTTTCCTCAGTCACACCAGGCAAATGCCGGAATGGTACCTAGAAAAAATAGTCCCTGGCCTCCTCTTCACCCTATCTCGGTCAGCCTCAGATGCCCAAAAAGGTCTTAAAATAATTTCAAATTTCATGTCGTAATAGCTATTGTAGATAGTTAATGGGTTCTCGATATCTTTGGTACCTCAAACCGTCAAGATACCTGTACCAATCGATACTTCAAACAAAGAAGTCAATACACAGCCACATATTTTCTTTGACACATCATTTTTTTTTTTTTTCTGAAAATAAACCCTGAGCGATGGGTTTTATTTTTCTGTCACAACCCCAGTTTTCTGAAGGTTCAAAATAGTAACATACGCCATCTCGTCATTAATCCGCCAAAAAATTACAGATCTTTTTATTATTTTAACTATCTATGCATGTTTAAAAAAAAAAAAAGAAAGAGAAAGAAAGAAAACGAGAACAGTTTGCCTGGGTGTACCTGTTTGTAAGGTTGTTCATGAGGCTTGCCTTTTTTCTTCAGACTTCAACTTGACACTGAGAAGTTCAATAATTCGTAATATCCCAGCTGACTAATGAAAAATAATTCTAAAAAAGAAACGTCGGTGAGTAACCGATGAAAGAAAATTTTCTTTCGTGTTCGCGTTGAAGACAGCGTTTTAAGAATATTTCTTGAAATACCCCGCACGGTTTTCTCCCCAGAATACGAGTTGCTTGTATGGTAGTAATGCAGATATTTAAAATATAAAGAGTTCTTTAATAAAGTATAAGAATTAAATGATGCGAAAGCAGTAGACTTTATACATGTGTGTGTTTGTGTGCCTAGAATCTCATTACTTATAATATGTGTTGGTTTTCAGGAACTCTGAAGCAGATTTTAAAGAAGATCGTGGAGTCTGAAACTGAGGAGGAGAAGAGACGAAATTTTGAGAGATTGCAGTACGTGATTACGAATGCGCATATTGCAAGTGACGAATGTGACTTTGGAACTGGCTTGGAGTTGGGTCTGGACTTATTTCTTTTCGGTGGCGAAGTCTTTCATTCGATTGTCCAGGATCTCCTCACTACAGCCTATGAATTCTTACATAGGAAAGAATTTGCCACGATAGTAAAGGTAGGTAGAAACTGTTCTCAAAGAGTTTCTCTTTAAGAGACAATGGTATGTAATTTGATGGGAACAAATCGACCATGCGCTCAATTTATTTTCGAGAGGCCATCGTAACTGAGCCCCATGATCCAGACCGACAATTGGGAGGAACCCAGGTTCGAGTTCTACTACCGGCCATCCAAGCTCTTTCAGTTTCGCTAGGCGAATGCTGTTATGGTGCTGCCAGATAAGTTCAAGACAATAGGTCTTAAATATTTTGAAGTAGAAACATGGCCGAACAGTCGATTCAATTATTGATGTCGGTATTAGTTTAAGTTAGAGTGATTTGACATTATCTGGATTTAGTAGATCTCAATTGTTCTAAGCCATAGTGTACTAAATGTTCAGGTATTCAGTCTTGCCTAGTCTACTGAATTTAAGGCCAATACGCGTTGGTGTTGAATATTGTGTAAGATAGTAGAATCCATGAGGAGCAAACGTTCTAGTGGAATGATTGTATGATGGATAATCTGAGTGGATAGCTAATTGAGAATATCTGTAGTATCCAACGTTTTATTATACCCACTTATAACGAACTCGAGTATAGCGAATTATTGGATACTGCGAACATAAAGGAAATCTCTGTCATCCTACCTATTTAAAACATGGAAGAAATGACCGTATATTTTCAACAATATTTCCCGTCACGACCGCTTAGAGAGAAGTTTTCAGAATGGGTTCATGTTTCGGATTTTCCGCTTCTTCGTGGCTATTATTTACATGTAAAGACGGGAAGTAGAAAAGGTTGAAGGTCGTGAACACCCTTTCCCCTTTGTTTTGTAATAGCGCGAGTGGAGAAGAGCAGAGGAATCAACTTTCTTTTGTTCACATCTGCAAGCTAAGGATGCAGGTCAATTCCACCCCCACGCCCCCTCTTTTGCTTCTGGTGGTGCATTACTCAGGTTCCGCAAAACTGGGTTTCACAGCTGTTCTCATACATTCCTCATTTGGCTTCTGTCCGAACATTAGAAATCCAACACTTTTAAAATCACACTGTCTTTTCAGACGATGGAATTCCACCTTATCTCGCTGTAGGCATGACTCACTCCTTTTCCTCCCACTTGGATGACAGCCAGGATAAAAAGAAATTCGGTTTTCAGCGGAGCTCATTGTGTAAGAAGGAGAGAGAGAGAGAGACAGAGTGAGCTGCTTTCTGTTGCTTTAATTAATAAAATTCCCTTCAGATGCAATGCTATAGTGCTGTATATTCTTTTTTCAAACGTTTCTGCTTATCACCTTTTTTTTTATACCATAATTCGGGGTAAATACGTGGGTCTGTTTATAACGAAGTTCGGATATAGAGAACTCATTTTGTTGGTCCCTTGAAATTCGTTATAAAAGGGCTGCACTGCAGTGTTATACTGCTGTACGGCAATAATAAATGTCTCAATGCTATAATTTGGTGTTGTGGTACTAATAACTCTGCACCTAAGCCCTATCTCCCGAGACCTGAGAGTAGAGGTAAACAACTGTAGTTCTAGAAAGCGTATTCATCCGCGCTGATCGCAACCGGATTGGCTTTTGGAGGCAGAGATGTTTCTGCCTACCATGCAGCCCGTGCTTTAGACTACTCTGCTACATTCTGAAGACAGTTAAGAAATTTACGCGTTAGAGGCTACATTTACTGAGGCTACAAATATAATAATGATTAGAAAGATATATAAAATGTACAAAATACTTACCATCAGTATACACATTACACGCCGAGAGGATGAATATCATGTCCTCATCGGGTCTGTCATATCACTGTCCTCATCAAACATGTGTTCTTCTTCCGAGAAATTGCTATCACCCACACGTATAACAAAAGCCGGCCGAGCGGTCTGCGGCGGTAGGCCATCGGCTCGAAGGTCCCGGGTTCGAGTCCCGGCATGGGTGTGGATTTTAACACTTAACAGCTAAAGGCGAATCGTGACGGGCCGAAGTCCAAAGTTACTAGACTTGCTGATATAAAAATTAAGTATACCAAAGTTTTACGTATAACAAAATTTTCAACAGTGTCTTCACACAATCTGTCCATTCAATGGCATGCTGAACACAATCGTGTCACCGGTCTGCTGTAGTCCTTGTGCAATCGCCGCTTGCATAATAGTACGAACATCGGTAATCTTAAAAGGTTTCGTTTTTATCAGCCATGTAACCTTTTTACCTGACTCTAAATTAATTCAGGTTCATTCAGAGAGCAGTGGTACGGGGCAGTACGTAATTTTGTGTCCAGCTGCCGCTGCGATTTCATCGATCAGTTATTTATCAGACTTCGATTTTACGGTCATCACAATATCCAAAAGTTCTGCCTTTTAACATTTTCGAATGATATTCAGTACTTTTTGCGGACAGCCATTCGCAAATATTGCGTTTGGTTCATCATTTTGAGGTAGGGTTGCCACCTTTTGATGAATGAATTACGGGACAATTCTGAAATAAAATAAAAGTAGCTTGTTAGGCCCTGTACTACTATATGACTAAACGCATAATTTTAAACCTGCATAATCGTCAATTACACACAGAAAACGTCTTGCTTGCAAATGCTCACACTCCAAAAGCCCTGGTGGGCGGAAAATGGATATTTCAATTTTCTAAACACAGTTGACGTTAGTATCTGCACTTGAAAAAATGACTGTTAATTCAACACTTTTAAGTGTCTGGGCGACCACCGTTTTGGTCTTGATTAAAAGCAACAAACGGCGTTGATTTCTATGATTGAACACAATGGGTGTATTGTCAATGCTGATTCCATTCAATGAAGAGTGGCATGCTACCACTATCACAGTGTTGAATCACCGAAATCACACAACAAACTGTGTTGATTGAACACAAACAGTGTGGTCACTCTGGGAAAAGTGGCCGAAAAGTATTGAATTGACAGTTTTTTTTGTTTTTTTTTCAATATGTTATCAACTAGAGCAAACACAAGGGTCTGGGGATGTGAACAGAATCTGCTCGCTAGTCTGCATAATAAACAGCTGGAAAAGAGACCATCCCTATTTGTTAAAATTATCGATATGCTGAAAATATGTCTGAATTTACTACTGATAATACGGGACGCGTAAATTTTACCCAAAATACGGGACATCCCGTATTATACAGGACAGGTGTGGCAACCCTATTTTGAGGGGGATCTTCTCACATTTGACGCTGTAATATGGGGCATTATCCATCACAATTATTCTGTTTAATTCTAACTTAGGCAAAATACCAGTAAACCAGTTCTTAGACATTTCGCCATCCATCTCTTCGTGGTAATTTTTGGAAGATTTCGATTCACATACATGAAATCGTTGCTGAACAAAACTGCCAATGTGTATTAAAATAAATCTCTTTCCTTTACCAGAGGTATTTTTTAAGCCGGTGGATAGACCCGAGAGAAAAGTTTTTTTTAATTATTATCTGGTGTAGTAAAAAGTAATCCATTATTTTGCCAATAGATGGCTTCAGTGATCTGTATCTCGCGTTGAATAAGTCCGATCGGGTTCAACGAGATGGCGTTCAAACGATGAGATAGCGTAATACAAACACTGTTCAGATAGTTGTGATGAGTTGACTCAGTGTTGTGTGAGCGCGCGTCAAAATGGACACTAGCAAAGAGAAAATACGCTATATTTTACAGTTTTTCTTCGATAAAGGCGAAAACGCAAGCCAGGCGGCTGCAAATGTGAATAGTGTTTATGGTCCTGATACTGTAACAGCCATTCACGCGCAATTTTGGTTTCGTCGATTCCGTTCCGGTAATTTTGACGTCAAAGATGTACCACGCACTGGAAGGCCAAGTGTCGAAAATGTCGATAAAATCATGGACATTGTCGCGTCCGACCGTCATGTAAGCACTGTTTCGATTGCCCAAGAGCTAAACATTGCACAAAAAACCATGTGGAAGCATTTGCATAAGGCTGGATACAAAAAGAAGCTTGATGTATGGGTGCCACACGAGTTAACGCAAAAAAACCTCATTAACCGAATTTCCATCTGCGAATCGCTGCTGAATCGCAACAAAAGCGACCCATTTCTGAAGCGGTTGGTGACTGGTGATGAAAAGTGGATCACTTACGACAACGTCACGCGAAAACGGTCGTGGTCGAAGCGCGGTGCGCCGGTGCAAACGGTGCCCAAGCCAGGATTGACGGCGAGGAAGGTTTTGCTGTGTGTTTGGTGGGATTGGCAGGGAATTATCTACTATGAGCTGCTCTCCTACGGCCAGACCCTTAACTCAGAACTATACTGTCAACAATTGGACCGTCTGAAGGCAGCAATCGCCCAGAAGCGGCCAGCTTTGGCCAATAGGAGAGGCATTGTGTTCCACCAGGACAACGCCAGGCCACACACATCGATAGTGACTCGCCAGAAGCTCCGGGAGCTTGGTTGGGAGGTTCTTATGCATCCACCTTATAGTCCGGACCTGGCACCGAGTGATTACCATCTGTTCCTGTCCATGGTGAACACGTTTGCTGGTGAAAAATTCGCTTCAAGAGAGGCTTGTGAACATCGACTGTCTCAATTTTTTACCAATATGGACAAGGGTTTCTATGAGAGAGGCATCATGATATTACCTTCCAAATGGCAACACGTTATCGAACAAAACGGCGCATATGTGACCTAAATCGGATCATTCTAACTATGGTAAGTCAAGCCTTCAATGTCATGCAAAAATAATGGTTTACTTTTTACTACACCATATATTATTATTATTGTACTGTTGTATCTTGCCAAACTTTTTCTACTGTGTGTCCCAACATTTATCCACGTTTCATCATGGTAATATGTTTTTACCCTGTCCCCCTAAGCTGACGTATCTGGCGCAGATACCTTCGGCTGTGTAACATAGTGTCATCTCGATCCATTAACACAGCATCTCTCTTCCGACAGAGAAACTCAGTATTCTGTGCATAGATGATCTGAAATTTGATAAGTCGGAATCATCATTAACGGTTTCCATAATTTTATGTACCGTGGGCAGTTCATTGCGGAAGAAGAAGAAAAAAAGAATGATGCTCTTCTTTTTCCTAATACAGGTAGCATATTTTTTGTGAAGTATCATACTTTTCGCCTAACGTTTGCCGTTGTATTCACTTCCTTTATAATGCGATAGACACTCTCCTTACTTACTTCCGTTGACTGAGACACAACATTCAGTATTCTGTCAATCCCTACACCAGGATTCGTTTAAGTTGTCATACATTGCATTGTTCTTCCCCGCTTCTGATTGCTTTTCCCTGCTTCTGCTATATCACTTTCGGTGTGGCCATGATTTATTTCACCACTTCGGCTAGTAAGCCTAAATGACTTAAGTATATACAGTAATAAGGACACACAAAGGAACACAATATTCGCTCCTCTTGAACTTTGTCAAACTGCAATCCCAGAACACACAAAGGAAGAGAAAGAATGTGTCCTCTCCGCTGGGCTGGAATGTGACCGTTGTTTGTCATTAGCAAGGGACGCTAAGTTTCCGTCTGCTCCTTGAGTGAGAGAGGGTCAAAGGGGGTGGATGTGAAACCAATATGTCAGGAAGGAAATATAATTCACGATTTCAAATAGCACTTAGAAACATTTCTCTAAATAAACATCTTCATGTACTTACTAGAAATTAAATGACAGTAATCAGCTAATACGCTTACGTTGATTTCTAGCGGATATAATATGAATATTTGTATTATTATTATTCGTAAGAACTATTTTGTGTTTATGCAACTACGTGACAAGGCACAGAACAAATTAAAAATTTAGGGGGCTGACGCTCGATTATTATTTACTTTCAGGTCTCGGGAGATATACTGTTTCGTTGTATGTATCTTGTCTCGAAGTGTAATATTCATTTGAATCTAATAATAGTTGGTGAGCATTAACCAAAAGTAATAACAACCATTGGCAAATAAGTATTATCCAATAGTCGACAAACATGTCCAGTTACGCAGATTTTTACAGGCGTACAAAACTTATTTCTCAAGGAAGGGTGAACACTATGATTGTGCGAATAATGTGATATTGTAATTAAGAGGCACTGACAAAATTATCCTGGGTATATGTGTGTTGTGTGACCATAAAAAAAAAGATATTTCAATTGGACATGTTCCCTTTTGATGGCATCCCATAAACCCTTTTGATATGAACGTTGGAAACAAACTCCCAAGAAGAGGAAAAACATATGGCGAAGACACCGTTATTAAACAATCGTAGTCTTGAAAATTGCAAAACTCCCGAACTAAGTGAAAAACTAGAAACCATCACCGTTCGTAACAAAATGTCAGCGGCTACAAAATTTGTTTAAGTAAAAATAGTGCCGAAAATAAAAATGTCGTTTAGGCACTGCAACGATTTCAAAAGTAGTGCTTTGTTGGGAGGAACGCAAACTTGTGTAGGAACACTAAAACAGTGTTAATAATATAACAAAAACAAAAGCAACGATATCAGGTTTAACATGATCGAAAAGTTATTTGAAGCATCAAAGGAGGACAGCAGTGTCTTCGTCCAAACAATCACATTCTTTCCTCGGAGGGCCCAGCAGCGTCCTCTTCCTGCTGTTCCCAAAGTACTGGCCGCGATATTACTGTAGATCGGGGATTGTTAATTTGTTTGTTGTTTCCCGTAATGGGCGTTCAGCAGGTAGAAAACATCATTCCTTTTGTCAGGATGGGGAAAAAACATTGTAGAGGAACAGGAGATAGGGTGGCCTAGTCATCTTCTTTCTCTTGACGATTGACCTAAATTCATCGAGAGTACATTTTAACCGCCAGTAACGTTTAATTCTCGTGGTAGCTCCACCCGTTCTAGTCGGTAAATGTTTTAATGGTAATTCGTTTTGCTTGTACTTAACGCTTTCAGATCCTTTACATTGTACCCTTGCCAGTCCTTCTGTAATTTCTTGACAGATCGAAGCTCGACGTAAACAGTCTCGTACTCTTCGCTCCTCTTTAATCTTGGATTTGTTGTTCAGTATATTGGTTTTGCTGTGTCGAATTCCCAATCAGCGGGTAGGAAACTGGGTCCATGAAGAGGAAATGTTATTTGGATCCAATTGATATTGGCAACCTTTTGCACCCAGAAGGAAAGAACGAGTAACACATAAAAAGAGTTCCGATTCTGGCCACTACAGCTATCACAGAACAGTAAAATATTAGTTTCTGTTGATAAGTCCAAATTCGCTAGCGTAGAAGACGTTTTGGAGTCTTAACAACACAGTAGAACGCGATTTGTCCTGTATAAAAAGCGTCTCCAATGATTGCTTTGAATAAGGAATGAACCTGTTCCAGATTGAACACAAAAGCAATACTTTTATCCATGCTCTTGACTCCTTTCGTGATATGGTAGAATGCGTTTGCTCTCAATTTATGGTCCGTGTTTTGAGTCACCGATGACTGTTTGGTGACAGTACTCTCGTTTTTTATTTAACCCTTCAGTCAGCTAACTACAAGTTCATCAAACGTCAGATGGAGGCGATGAAAATCCAATTTTAAAATCATTGACGAATATTTTATAGAAAAATGAAAATGTAACGAACAGCTCCGGCGAGGCTGACTCTCTACGTACTATTTTGTGCATTTACGCATGTTAAGATCTGTTGGCTGATAAGCACGCACTTTTTTTTATTCTGTCAATAGTGTGACTGACGGCACTTGTATCCAAAATCTCTTACCGCTTTCTGTCTTCAGAGCACTCCTTTGTGATTTCTGATCCCCTTCTTATATATATATATTTTTTCTCTTTTATTTTGTTCTGCTTTCTTCTGAGCCCCTTCGGCCTTCTCTTGCTTCATCTCTGTCTTGAAAAGGAAGTGAAATTTGACAAAGCGCTTTTCTCTTTTTTTCATTATTCTCATTCGAAATTTTTTAATTTTTAAAATTTAAAAATTTGAAGAAAGAAAGTGTGTGAACGATAGGAAATGTTCTCTTTCTTTTTCAGTTTATATATATATATATAAGCTCCTGCGTAGCCTAGTCGGTAGCGCGCTCGACTTCAATGCGAGCGGTCCCGGGTTCGATTCCCGATGGGGGCTCAAATATTTCGGTGTTGACCCAGCATCGTGAGGACAATTGGGTAGCTGCTGTGAATAAAAGACAGTGGCGATCACAGTGAGAGCTTCGGCTCTCCTCTCCCAACCCGTCTGGTCAGCGTGGGAGCAGTAGACCAACTCCTCCCTTCGGGGAGAGGCCTCATCCACTAGTGGATTGAATATGGCTGTGATTTATTTATGTATATATATAAACAAACATTTAGGACCCACCCCTGTTCAGATTAAGTTGTGTACTTTTGAGGTCGTGCATCACGAGCTGTTGCCGGAATTCCGGCACTCCGAGAATCTCCTTTTGTTCCCTATTTCTGGACATAGGGTGGTGCGGGTTATTCTTTGAACCAGGCATCCAGTATGATGTACTGGTCGTTTTTCCATTTACCCTTTTTCAGAATTCGCTTCATGGAAATACTTTAGGCGAATTATATGAATTGTTTACAAACAGGAACACTTTTCTTGGTTTTCGAAACCCGCAAAAAAGAATTTGAGAGAAAAGCATTTTTAACTTACACAACGGAGACTTTCCAAGAGCTCGTTTTCGAGCTGGATCGCTTGGAGAAATTTTCATCATCACCACATTTAGCTTTATCTTTGTTGCTGCACAGGTTGTTTCTGTTGAAAGCAATGTTTTCCCAGGTAATTGAGTTACGCGCCAGATTCTTGGAACCATGACTACAGGGTCTGCCTTTTTCCCCTGAGCATTCCACATATTTGTATTTTTTCTTCCTTTGACATTGTGCACTTTTATAACTCTTCCTCTCGTAAGGCTTCTGTGGCCTTGGGTCTTTATACTGGAATCGAAGGATGTAGTGATATAAAGAAATGAAAAGCGAGAGGTGTTTAGAAACTAGATTTAAGTTTCATTTCAGGAAAGAAGTTACATTTTGTAGCGCTCCTGACTCACCGGACAGGTTCGTTGAAGTCTCGATGGCGTTGGCGTGTAATAATCACGCGATGGAAGAATTGTTGTTCTGGATGTGGTTATGTGCTATGTATATATGTCCTTACAAATAAATAGTTCTGGTACCAGGTTCGGAGCCTGGGATGCCTTACACTCTTCTGCGATCCCCTATTACGACCACCCATTGTTTCCTCCATCACAACAAGAATGAATATCACAAACACAACGGGCCGTTTATTGTCACGCAGTTGCCAACAATAGGAACAGCTGTCTACCCGAGTAGAAGGCCTCCTAACTACTCAGAAAAATACACAAGAGCGCAACTCCCGCTACATGTTGTTTTGTGCACACTTTCACTCAACAAAGCATTGTACCATCACTGCCTTCTCACAGTGGGACTTGAAAATTGCTATTCAAATTCTGATTGGTGGGGCAGCGCTTACGACATGTCCGGTTTGAAACAAACTTCTCAACCTTGTTACCCCACGTTCGTAGGTATGTTTCCTTACGATAACAATACTACCACAAAATATAAGGGAAACGAACTTGACCCCTGTTAATGCAAGTCCTTAAGGTTAGCTTCCACTAAGAATGGAATATGTTCATTTTTATGAAAACTGATTGTAGTAACCAATATTCCTGTAAGATGATGAAAAACGGAGTTGCCAAAAAAAAAAGTGCCGTTTTAAAAGTACGCTCCTCATTTATCAGTACGTTGAAATAATATTTTAAAAAAACTAGTCGCTACCTTCCTCTTCTGTGTGGTTCCGTTTAAATGCCCCCGGAGGACGACATCCCTCGCAAATGTGACGAGTTAATGCCAGTGTGTCGTGTAGGTAGCTCCCTGCATTGTAGGAAGTTATAGTCGATATGAAGTCTGCTCAGGGCAAGGTCCAAAAAAAGGGGCTACGGTCCAAGATTTTTTCCTACCTTCTCTTACCTAATGGCACCTTCTCGTATCTAAATTAGAATCATCGGGATTTTTTTTTTCTTTTTCACAGCCCCGTGCCCAGGAAGTTCAACTCGCTAAGGAATATTATTTCCGGGAATGAGATAGGTAGATGCTGATGATAAACG
This sequence comes from Lepisma saccharinum, assembly GCA_022664845.1. Taxonomy (NCBI): domain Eukaryota; kingdom Metazoa; phylum Arthropoda; class Insecta; order Zygentoma; family Lepismatidae; genus Lepisma; species Lepisma saccharinum. The sequence goes on along the minus strand of JAGDQP010014483.1, from coordinate 1,831 downwards.
GTCTGTCTGCAGGCAGGACTATGATCCAAAGTTCAAAGGTCAAGGCAAACCCGTGGTTGTTTTTTCATTTTGTTACATCGGATGTATGACAGTATATTCCATAAAGGTAGTGGTGTAAATTGAAAATAAAAATTATAATTTTTTAAACGTTTTCCTCGTCGCTTCCAGTATTTCCATATATAATTACTTCCTTATTACTCGAAGAGGGATTTAGTGGTAGAGCGTTGGCGAAGCTTTCGGGAGGTCGTGGGTTCGATCCCAGCGACCGACCATCCTGACCGAGGTTTTTCCAGGGTTCTTCCTGAGTCACACCAGGCAAATGCCGGAATGGCACCTTCAACACATGCCCTGGCTGACACCTTTCCTAATCCTTTCCCCTCTCCTATCCCGGTCTGAGCCTTAGAAGTCTAAAGGACTTAAATAAAATTCAAATTCGAAGAGGGATTTCGTCTCTTGTACTCCACTTGCTGCTCCTGTTTTCTCGTTCCACATTTGTATCACCCCAATTTTCCAGCGTGCCCCGCGGAACAGTTTGTGTTCAAGAATAACCTCAGTCACTATGTTACTTCTGAGACAAACAGCTATGACCTAAGCCAGTAGTAAGTCTGAGGGATCACGTTCCTTAGGAAGCATTCTTCCCGTGGAAAGGGTTGGGGAAGATATTGAATGTACTGTCTCAGCATTCCCCTAGAGCAACAGGAAACACAGACAATTTAAGTCACTATGGCCGATATCAGGATATGAACCCACGCGTCTCTCCTCATTACGGACCTGAAATCCGTAACCTAAGCGCTGGTGCATTTCGTGTTTTCGTATTTTGATCTACTCTCAAATGCTAGTCTACTGTCACTTTATTTGTAATTTATATTCTTGTACTTTATTTGATTTTCCTTTGTTCTTCCAAATTAAAAGTGTGCTTATGTTAAAACAGTTTGTAATTATTGTATGCGTATAATAATATCGGTAAGTAAAGGAGTCGCCGCGGCTCAGGCGGTAGCGCATCTGACTACGAAACGGGCAGTTCGGATTCAAATCCCGGCCAGGACACTGGAGACTTTTCTTCAGTGCTTCCATACCTGTGCACTGATTTTTATTCAGATTGAGTATATAATGTCACGGAGAGATCTATCACCTCCTGATGAAGCCCCAAACGCTGGGAGCCAAATTATGTAATGACGCAGAGGAAGATCTAATGGATGCCTCTCAGTATATACTCTCAGTATATACTCTCAATATTTTACCACGGCTTCTGGGGTGTGGGATTACCGAACGTTAACACTATGCTGAAAGGCAAACCTTAATTAGTAGTACATGAAGGAATACGGGAAGGAAACTTCACAAGACCGGATGAGTAGTATACGCCCGCCTACCTGAAGGTATGCAGTACACCAAGGATGGATAAGTACCCCTTCCCGCCTGTCTGAAGGCGTGAAGAAGCAAGGAAACAACTACTGCCTGGCTGAAGGCGTACCGCAACTAGAGAAAGGTTGTAAACCACTGACCACCAGTAGTAATAGTGGTGCCTGGCTGTCTGAAGGCGTTCTGCAGTTGGAGAACAAGGTTTCAAAAGAGAATTAGTAATAAAGATGAATATAGCGGAATGCGATAAAGCAGTATTATAAGCATAAGCCTAGTAAAGAATATTCAAAGAAGTTTTAGGTAATAAGATTTATTAGTGGACTATCTGTCCAAAGAAGAAAACACAAAGCAGAGAGCTTAATGTTAACTGGCCCGCAGGCCAGGAGGAACTGATTTCAAATCGTCCTGGCCCTAGTTATATACCTCTGATTCAGTGACGTCACAGCGTCACACCTTTAATCTTTACTTTACA
>JAGDQP010014482.1:20491-45040 GCA_022664845.1 Lepisma saccharinum | reverse complement strand
TCGGGTACATCATTTTGACTTACCCTGTATATATATATATATATATATATATATTAACACGCTAGCGGCCATAATTTTGAAGATATTTGAACCAAATTTTTATATGTTGTTTTTAGGCTTAATAGCTCGGTTAAGTTCGTTAATGAGCAAAATCGGTCGCTTTCTTGGATCCAAAATGACCGCCGAACCCATTCTTGTATAGAATACACAGCTTAAACCGCTGGGGCTATTGAAATCAAATTTGGCACAAGGGTACAACATCACTTTTTGATTATGAAATTGTTACCTAATGAGTTCAAAGACGCCATCTTGGATCCAAAATGGCGGACCTAAAAATCCATTTTCCACACCGTTTGAGCTAGAGATACGAAATTTGGCATAAAGGTGCATTATGACGAGCAGCTTAGGGAAATATCACAACATTTGGGAAAAGTCGCCATCGTGGATCCAAAATGACCGATCCCATTTTGCACACCGTTTGAGCTGGATAAATGAAATTTTACTTGAAGTTGTACTTTCAAAAAGTCGTCAACTTGGATCCAAACTGGCCGCCCCAAAAACCCAATTTCCAAATCATTGAAGGTATAGAAACGAAATTTTCAATGAAGGTGTATGACCAAGAGTAGGTTACAATAAATTGGGCAAATCTTCCCTTTGGGGGCCCAGCCAACCGTGGGAGGGTGAAGATGTACTCCGTGGTGGTGTAGTGCTGCAGGGAGATTTTGGTTAAAATAAAGGATGCGCATCCTCTCAAAAGCACTGAAGTTGGGGGGCGAGCCCCGGCTCCCAGCGAAACTTCGAAATCTACCTCAGCCTGTAGGCCTACCGAAAGGGATTTTTTATTTGTTACACTGTTTCAAGAAGAATAGAGTATTTCCACACTTTTCAATCAACTACGCATACTCATGTAGCATCTCATTATCTCTCTTAAAAATACATTTATGACAAAAGTGTCTTAACCAATGTCTTTCTGGTAAAATTGTAGCCCAAATTGATATGTTACACGACCCCATTCCCATTTAAAAAAATTCGAGTAAGACTCACGATGGCGTCCATGACAATCGTACTATCTAAAGGATAGCACATCGACCCAGTATCTATTCATGTGTATTTGTTTTCCATTATTTCAAGTATTTTACAAATTAACGTGTGTTTCCCGACTTAGATCACATATTAAGTACCTATTCTTTTGGTGAATCAAACTTTTGGCCACTGCGTCCGTCTTTATGGACGAAAGCACTTTTAATCATGCTTTCTAGTGGTTTCCTGATGTACCCCACTTCTCTAGCAAGTGTGTCGAACAAGCAGTTTGAAGCACCGATAGGTGTGTGAGAAGTTTTCAACCTGGTGAATAGAGAGCTATTTTGTGTAGCCATCCGCCATTGTGACCTTGAGAAGTTGTAGGTAGAGTAGAAGGAGAGAATTGCTACATCGAGGAAGAGAGAGTGAATTGTTGTACACTTATAATTCCACTCCGTCTCTGTATTCATACAGTACGTCTTGCGGTATCATCTGGGTAAGAAATCATGGTTTAACTTCCGGAGTGCTTACCGAAAGGTGTATTCTTGAATGTTTCTTATGGCGACGAACGTGCTATCTAATGAAATGGTGACGCCTATCTTTTGAGACGCCTTGCTTCTCATGCCAAGAGTATGTAGTAATCACACCACAGTCTCGTGATGACCTCCTCTACTGGAAGTACTAGAAGACCACATCTACCCCTTCTTCCAGGATGTCACTTACGTGACAACTAGGATTTTAGTAGGAATAGTCGGTCATGCTATCCTTGCACGGCGTCATTGTGGTTAGAAAAAATATGACCCAATTCCTCATGCTCTTCTGGTCCTCTAACTTACAAGGCCGAATATAGCGTGGGTATGCTTAAACGGACTGTTCAAGTAGCAAAATTCTACCTCGACAAACACAACATGAATGCAGTTGTTTTTTGAACGATATTATAATGCAATGCATGTTTAGCAGAGTGAACATCTATGGAAATATTTAGTATAAAGAATTTACCTATGAATAAGACAGATACAGTAGTGAGTGTCCCAGGGTCTTTGGACAGTATGTCATCCGATGTGAAGTTCATGCTTCCTTCAAGGAGAACATGTTGAGGCTGAAAGAAAGAAGACAAGAAAGTACTCATTAGCTAGTTATAACTCTCTCGTATAACTACATGAATAAATCAATTTAAAATAATATATTTTCTGATTAATAGAACATATGGCTAATTAAGATAAAGATCCTTACTCTGGAAAAATGAAATCGATAAGTGATGCGATGTAAAATGATATACAGTGGCATTCATTAACTTAAAAAAAAACACGTTTAGATCTTCACACCGGTTTAAGTGTAATATCATTAATTTAGTATCTGCAAATCGCACCAAGAACATGTAAGCTAGTTACATGAGAATGTGCAGGTATTCAACGTGCGGCCATCCACAAGTATTACCTTTTGGGAAGCTTATGGTGTTATTTTAATTGATTATTTGTAGAAAGTGGCGAAAATAACAAGTCGGTACCATGGTAATTTATGAAATTAAGGGATGCAATGAAGGAGAACCGTCGTGGCAAGTTGAGGTGAAAGATTCATCAGCTTAGAGAAAGTGCTGCATGCCAGAGATGTGTTGTAATGGTTGTCATTGCCAACGCAGCCTTTTAGTTGTTGGACCAGATCCTTTCACCAGATTTGGCCCCCAAGTGTTTTTTTCATTGCCCAACTGTTTATTTCTAAAAATGTAACATTTGATACATTTACGATTTAATGACACGAAAGGATTATTAAAATGTCATTTGAATGATACACACAAATAACTTTCAATAATCCTTGAACAATGATTGTCACAGTAATGCTAAATATTGAAAGCATGTCAATGGAATAATGTAGAAATAAAAGCACCCAAACATCCATTAGCGAGATCTCTTTTTTTTATCCATCACATTATTTACTAACTCTCGATTTCACAGAACAGTTACTGTTATGAACCTATCAATTAAACTCACATGACGGTTATAATGCGGTAACACACATCAGAATTGTTTAATGAATGATATCCCCTTCCCTTCTCTCATATGAGTTTCATCTTTCATTTTCCAGTCATTTGCAGCATCTATTATTCCTGTAAAACACGGGATTTTTTTTGTAATTCCCAAAACGTGATAGAGCGATTATTTAGCTAGGTTTATTACCTCTTTTCTGATTTTTTTTTTTTACATATTTTTTTTTCTTCTGGGAAAATGTAATTAAATGGCTGGTTTGTTTAGTGTTTTATTTTGCTGTCAAATAATAGACCGAATTTGCAAGTCAAATTTTCGGTTTATTAATGTCTCTTTTCATATCAGCTGACAACAGAGGCTGTGAGGCAAAACACTTTGGTTGATACGAAAAACCGAATCTTAGTGGGCAAATCTTTTTATATTGTTATTATTATTCAGGGTTAGTAAGCCCTGCTGCTTACTGCAAGATACAGTCATTTCAAATAACGTTGTGGTCTATGTCAGAGAAGTAAGATTAACTTATTAAATTATGAATATCTAACCTATTTCATTCCGCTTTGTGGTTGAGCACAATGAAATAATTTTAAGGTTTTGTTCCATTATAAGGTGATTTCTTTAGCCTTTTGTGGAATAAAACAATACGGATTGCAAAGAAACTCAACCTCGAAATTGAAGTTTGCTAATTGAATCTGAAAATACACACTATGTCAATTAACTAACGAAAATTGAACTACTGCAAAACTTTCTATAAAAAATATTTCAGTCCTTTTATTATTTAAATTTAATAAAGCTGTTTATAATGGCTTCAATTTAACTCAATATTTTAATATAATTAAGAACCGAAAAATCTCATAGCCTTAAAGCAGCGATGACCGATTTTTGCTTGTGCTATCATTATACAGGATGTCTCTAAAATAATGCCCCCAAACTTCGGGACGTGATTATTTTCTCCAAAACAAGAAAGAAATTTAAAATTATCCGAAGTTTCGGAGCTACAGGCGCACAAAGTTATGCGGTATCGTCACAAATGACGTCACATCTTGAAACGAAATGACTTAAGCAGTGTCAGCTAAGCAAATCCTATTCAGACAGTACCCGGTACATTCATCTAAGCATTGTTTATGATTGAGGGAATGCCGCAACGTAAGCATTTTGTTGTCAAGAAATTAAATGATGTAATAGGATTCCACTCTTAAGATGCATTCAGCAATCTTAAAAATAGCTTAAATGGGGTTTTGGGTACTACTTTCAATCTTATTTGCTAAGTCGATTAGCCTTACGTCATTATGTGTCGAGCCATGACGTCATGAACACTTGTAGCTCCGAAACTAGGCATGTTTTGGAATTTCTTCAGAGGTTTTTTCTCTTCTTGTTTTGATGTGAATAATCACCTTTCGAAGTCTGGGACAATATTTTAGGGACGCACCCAGAAAATGTAAATTTTAGAAGTTGAAGGTTCGGACCACATCAAACTCATGTAAACAGCATACACAATTTATAGCGGTCACGGGTTCGATTCCCGGTGGGGGCTCAAAAATTTCGGTCTTAACCCAGCACCGTGAGAACAATTGGGAAGCTGCTGTGAATAAAAGACAGTGGCGATCACAGTGAGAGCTTCAGCTCTCCTCTCCTGACCCATATGGTCAGAGTGGGAGCAGTAGACCAACTCCTCCCTCCGGGGATTTATTATAAAGATATATATAATAAAATATATATATATATCCTATATTGTTATTTTACTGTCAATATATGCAGCTTATCACGCTTAGAAGTTGTACCGGCAAGCCATTTTCTATGACTCTCCTTGTACAATATTCATATAATAAGAATTCCAATTTGCAAGTAGAATCTGCTTAAGAAAAGCGTAAATCTCTTAGGGTTCATTAGTACAGCGGCAGAGTAAGGCATTATCCTTAAAGGTAGAGCAATTCCAAAAGTGAAAAATGAATATCCCATTTCTCTTTGGACAACATTTATTCCAGCTCTCTGCTTCTCTCTCTCTCTCTTTCCATTTTTGTCTTTCTTTTTCCGTTGCCTTTACTTTTTCTCGAAAGTGAAGCAGGTGAAAATTAAGTTGGAGCCTAATTCGCCTCCTCCAACAGGATAAAGTATAATAGGAGCGCTAAGAAATGCGTAGCTGTGGGGGGAAACAACATCTAGCAAATAACAAACGAAAGAGAAAATTGAGAGGATTAGAAATGGAATTTAAGCGGATTTCGCTTTTCAGTTGTTGTTTATTTTTGCTCAGAATACATTAGGCTAGTATGGGAGTTGCATACGCAATGTGGAATTTAAGACCTTTTATATATATATATATGCGAGGATGATTCAAATGAAAACCTGAATTATTTATTAAGCGGCAAAAATATATATAGGACCTTGGGAATGCCTCGCTTTCTGTGCACGTAGTAACGAGTTCAAAATCCCGCCGGGGTCCTTTTGAACACAGTGGTTTAGTGCTCACTTTACCAAAAACTGTAGGTCCCGTCCTAGGAAGCTCACCAGCTTATTTAGGACGTTAATAACAATTCACTCACTCACAAAAAAAAAAGACATAGGCCTTTTTGCCGTAATCCCTGTGACGTGAAATGCACATATTCCACCGCTTTGGAAGAGCATGGATAGCTCGTGAGAAGAATTTTGGCTCATGCACTGTGATTTTCACCTCTTCATTCCTTCGAGAATGCCTGCCTTTCATCACTCCTTTGAACAGTCCGATTACATGAAAGTCACTGAGGGCGAGGACGAGTCAATAAGATGTGTGTGTGTGTGTGAGTGATTGAGTGTGTGTGTGTGTGAGAGAGAGAGAGAGAGAGAGAGAGAGAGATTCAAATTTCACATCCTGCATTGTCGCAACAATTGAATGGGCAGTAAGGGGTCAGGTGTTGTCATGCTGTAATTATAAGTTACACCAGAAGTCAACAGTCCTCGTCGGTTACTGCTGATTGCAGAACGAGGGTGTTTTGGAGCAGATATGCATGAGAAGTATACTGGTCACTGTTAGTCCTTTGTCCATGTAATGTTCCAATATTACCCTATTTGCATCCCAGAAGCATGACTTTTCCTGCTGATGGTTGGGTGCTGAGTTTTTCGGCTTTTGGGAACGAGCTATGGCGCCATTTCTTGCTCGATCTCTTCTCTTCAGGTTCGTTATAGTGTACCCAGGTTTCATCTCCTGTAACAATTATTTCCAGAAATCCATCACCTTCGATCTACAAACGACGCAAAAGTTCCTCACAGACGTTCTCTCAATTCAGCAGTGAACTATGACGTGGTACCTATCTCCCGACTGTCTGTTTTCCCACACAAGCTCTCTCACTGCGGCGATGATTATATTCGTCACTTCGTGGTGCGCCTGGCCAGTTCGCGGGACGTCCTCCGCAGAAGTTACGTCGTTTTTAATTTTTCTATAGTCTGCAGGGCCACACATGAATCACTGTGCTGCGCTTTCATCCTGACACTGTAACGTACCCCCGCCTCCTTAAAACGCGTCCTTTCAGGGAGTCAGCAGACCTTTCCATGATTGTCTGCCAAAAAGAAATGTGCTTCCTGCAGAAAAGACATATCTGCTTTCTGCAGAAAATTGCTGTATTTACACTCACAAGTGTAAAATGTCCTGCAGTATTTTAATAAAGCAGATATGTCTAAAGTTAAATTATTATTTTTCTCTGCTAAAAAGAATGATAATATAAAAGAACTAGTTTATGGAAGTTAGCAGATATAAAATCTACCTGTATAACGTATTTTAGGTTGTTATACTGTAATATATACATCAGGGACAATTTTTCCGTTCTCTGACAAATAAACAATTAGTACTTATTCGGTTTCTACTATTAATAGCTCAGTTTATTAGACACGAACATTCGTGCTAGTAATATCCCGAAAAGGAAGCTAGTTTCTCCAAATCTCCCCTTCCATGAAGATAATTACAATACGCCACTGCCTGAATTTGATATTTGTGTCTGTACCTTGTAGTAATGATGTACAAAATAATCACTAATTATCAAAATAATGTGTGTACGCCAGTATATTTTGTAGGATAAATACTTTTCCCCTTAATTTATTGGTTGTTAATAGCTGATCTCCCGGCGTTGCCAGGGTATTTATTTATCCTAATCTTCTGTTAAACAGGGAAAATAATTGTTCTATCTATGTCATTTTGGACATTTAATTTTTTACCCTTTTTTCACCCTCCCATGCCGATGTCCCCTGAACTTAGACTTAAATGGCGTCCGGAGTGTTACTATTCATCTCAGCGATCAAGACACCTATGGATTCGACACTAATATCAGTCGCTATCGATTAATTTTATATGTCACCCCGTTCCCACCCTCTTACGGGTGTCTTATTTCTACAGATTTTTTTGAAGATCGTAAGTGATATGTGTCTTACGTTTGGTTGAAATCGTTCTAGGCGTTCCAGAGTTATGCTGGAACATACATACATATACACATGCATCAATTTGTATATATGTACACTAGGGGTAGAAAGTTTAGAATTACCAAAGAAAATCTATAGTTTCGCTAAGATGTACATTAGTATAAAAATATATTTAAACAAGTGCGTTTTAATCAACGTTCTCGCTATTCGATGCATCAATTCTAATTCTGATAATATGGCTTTCTAAGGCGGAAAATATGTAAAGAAAAAGAAGCAGGCTTCGATGTAAGTGACTTGGGAGCATCTTGCAAATAATAAATACTCGTCGTCGAAATTGTGAAATAGTGGGGAAAGACGAATAACTCCATCAGTCAAACGTGGAGACAAGAATGCAAGGGCTGGTCGAAAAGTTCTAAGAATCCGATAGAAAGAAACACAATATCAGAGTGATTGAGATTTCATTTTTCAACATAATCTCCTCGAACGTTAATACACTTCTGCCAACGGCCTTCCAATGCCTTGGCACCAGCAGAATATGTCGATTCGTCTAGAGCTGCCACTGTGGAGATGATTTCTTCATTAGACTGAAATTTCTTGTCACCCATTTTTTTTTATTTTAAGGTTTAGGAACAGGTGAAAGTCACTGGGGTCAAGATCAGTCGAGTACGTGGGGTGGAGTGGAACTTACAAGCAAAGTGCGTCCATTTTTGGGCCTATGACCAATGCTGAATGAGCGGGTGGTGTGAGCATGTGCGGCACCCATCGCACCGAAAGCTTTCTCATGCCCAACTCTTTAGTAAGAATGTGGTATCTCCGTTTCCCGAGATGCCCACTGCATGAGCTTTCTCACGCACTTTCAATCGTCGCTCAGCCAGCACCATATCATGGACCTTATCGATTGTGATGACGGTTTGAGGACGTCCACTGAGGGGGTCATCTTCAACACTATCCCGTCCAAGCTTGAACAGCGTCGTCCACTTGCTAACAGTGGCAAATGATGGCGTTGAGTCTTCCAACACTGTGTCCAATTCAGCTTTGATGGCTGTCACATTTAGTCCCTTTTTAAACAAAAACTTGATGTTGTCTTGTCACTAGCACTTTTACTCCTTCCAGTGCTTCTGCAAACCAGACTATCCAACGAATGAGGATGCAAGTTTCCCTGCACTTTCAGAATAGATGTGACATTGTAATACGCATGCTTTTGTTCCGATTGCAACGCCATCTCTGACAACGAATCTTAGAACTTTCCGAACAACCCTCATATAATAGTGTGAGGACGATTTGGTAGTAATAAGGATGGAGGTTTTGTGCGATTCCGGGGAGCACTAGAGAAAAAAACAAACATATTCCACGCTGGTCTATGAGGGAGATAATGATTCAAAAAGGTTTCAATCTACAGTAGGACAATCTACAGTAGGACTTCTTAGTTATGCAAGATAAATATGGAATTAAAATAAGCCATGATTAGGCCATCACAGTCACCGGTTTTATTACCTATTTAATTGCTATGAGACTAATCTAGGGTTGCTATATTTTATAAGTGAAAATCCGGGACGCTGTTAATTTACGATAATCTTTCAAATGTGCAAAATAGAAAAAAGTTACATTAGTGTAATATACAAAAAAATACTGTATATTAAAATTTCAAAACAATAAAAGTAACTTCAGAACAAAGTACTTGTTCTATATTGTAATGTCTATTGTTATAAATCAATAAAGTCTTACATTATTGAGATTGGGAGCCGCGGTGACTCAATGGTTAAATTGCTCACTTCTAGCGCTTGGGGTCGTCATTTCAAAGCCTGCTCGTGCCATTTGGGCTTTGTGGTGGACAAACACCGCGTGCGTGAGTTTTCTCAGGTTTCTTCCTTTCCTGCCACTTTCTTCCCTCCACCAATCATCCCATCATCATACATCCATCCTGAGCCAAACATGCCTAAAGGCCTTAAGAGGGCTCCTCGCTCCAACCCTCCCATTTTTAACATTTTTCAAAATATTTAAAAAAACTAAGAGTAGTATCAAACATGTAAATTCATAGCGCAGTAGAACTTACGAATTACTATAGAATGCAATGGACAGCGATCTCGAGATGGTATCCATTGACGAGCGATACGTTTTCAAAGATCATGACGTCATTATTTAATTGTAGTCTGAGCACTCATCAATCGAGAGGATTTCGAGATCACTGTCCATTGCATTTCATAGTAATTTATAAGGTCTAGTGCGTTATGAATTTATATTTTTGATAGTACTCAGTTTTTTTTTCTAATATTTTGAAAACGTTAAAAATGTGGGGGGGGGACTGGAGAGGAGCTCTCTCAAAAGATAAATTAAAATTAAAATTCACATTATTGAGATGTTCCTACTCTGTTCTCATCACCCTGAGTTCAAGCGTTGAAGTGCTGGTCAAAGGAACAACGCAGACGCGTGGTCATTGTTGTGTAAAAGGAAGGAAAAGTAAAAAATTCGTCAATCATTATTGAAAAAAATATATCTTTTGCATCTCATCAGTTTCTATTTATTCGAATTTTTTTAACATTTTCCATTGGAGCGCCCCTGGTTTTATTAAGTAGATATATATTTCTTCTTGGCATTGTTATGATTAGCAGAAAATTATCATGACACTCAGTGGTTGAAATAATTCTGAGGTAAGATGTAGATGGAAACAAAGAGTAATACCAACAACAATAACCATTGAGCAACAAAACGCTTTATACCTGTTTCAATGAAATAAATATTTCATTCAATTTGTAGGTAGTTCAGTTGTCAACTTGATTAAATCCATGTTCTTTGTATTCAAGTATCTATACTCACTTTTGAGGTCACTTACTCATTAATTGAAGACAATATAATCGTATGAAAACAATGGAATAATCTTTTCCGCTTCCTTTCTTCTTTGCTGAAAACTGGGACATTTATGCATTCCAAGAATTATTTTCGGGATACCGGGACGTTGATCTTAATTCGGTCCCGAATTTTCCGTAGTGAATAGCATCCTTAGAATAACCTGACAAGAAGTTACTCAGAAGAACCCGACAATTTCAGATGAATTGTGGCAACATCTGAAAAGTACCTGAGAGAATTAACGACAGGAAGGACTTGTAAAAAAACAGGTAGACGAATGCCGTGCATCTGTACTGCTGTCAACAAAGAAAGAAGATGTCACATTGATGTACAAACATTGTACTGGAAATTGTATTATGCACTGCCAAATACACGTCTGTTTTGTAAACTTCGGAACATTAATCTTCTGTGTTTTAACTATCTTACGTGTTCTGTAAAGTTGGTCCGAGAAGAGGATGTGACCTCTAAATTTATTTTCAATGCAGTAAACTATAAACTCCTAAATCACTGGCTTATTCAAGGTGAGTCTAAATTTTCTGTCACTAGTGCATACAGACTAGCTGATTTTCAGCCCATTGGTGCAGAGGACAGAGGTTTTTGCCCCCCTTCAACCTCCTGCGGGGTGTCCAATCGAAAAACCAAGATAACCGTTGCTAATGATTTGAGATTCATGCGAAATTTGCCCACTTGGAGGTAGTCAACCCGGTAAACTGCATTATGGTGTGGGTTGCCCAGCCTGTAAGGATATATCTAACAATCATGATCCATTGATTGATTTTACATGTCGTCCCCTTCCCACTACCAAGCCTAGGGATATGTTCATTTTCAGATTTTAAGTGATATGTGTAACAAATTTAGTTAAAATTGCTCCAGGTGATCCAGAGTTATGCTCGAACATTCATACACACAGGCATGCATAAACACGAAAGAGGTGTTCAGTAAGAAAAAAAATATCTTTTGCGGATCGATGAACAAAGAGTTAAGGAAAATATTAGTTACATATTTTATAAGGAATACCGCATTGTGTCGCTTGTACTTTATGAAAGAGCAAATAAAAATGGAAGCATTCGAAATGTGGATATAGATAAGAATGGAGAAAAGTCAGCTAGATACAAAAGAAAAGAAATGAACAATTGTTGAAGATAATAGGAGAGTGGCGGACAATCCTCAAGATAATAACGGAAAGGAAGAGTAACTGTTTAGGACATTAGCTACGCAGAAATGTATGCTGAGGGATACAATTGAAGGGAATAGAGGAAGAGGAAGAATACAACTCCTTGACAGTATTAAGGAAGATAAATCGAATGTTGACATCAAAATGAATGCACAAGATCGGGGTAAATGGAGAGGGATTAAATAGCCTTGAAAGACCTGCCGCTTTTCGAAAAAAACTGATAATAATTATGTTTTATTCATCGACATGAAATAGACGCGTTGTAGAATTCTCATCTAAACAATTTTAATCCCTTTATAGAGCGACTAAAAGCTTCATTCCTCATTAAAACAATTAATAAAAACTCCTAGACTTTAAACAAACATTACAAAATCAACTTTAAACAACTAAATTAGCTGTCTTCTCCTATTACAGCAATTTGAATAGAATCTAATTTCCAAAAGATGAAAACGCGAGAGACTGCTCTTTTCCCGTGCCTGGCATATTCACTTTGCTTTCCTGTGTCCTGCGTTGAATAGCAGAGAAGTTGCTCCTAGATGCAAAAACAACAGCCGCTGGGGCAATGCGGAAAAATGAAGGAACTGCCTTTTCACTTCATGGAAATTGTTCATAATGATATTTGTTTACCTAATAGAAAGATGAAAACAAATGACATTCCGGGAGCGTACTAAATTTCAAATGACAAATTCAAGAACATATTTGATGTTTTAATGAATTGTTTCATTTTGCGTTTTGTATATGTACAATTTGTACATCTTGTTTACCATACGTTACTATGCTAAGGTAATATTACTAGGCATTCGTTATAAGATGTGAACACATAAAGTAAACAAAGTAAGCAAAAGCTTTGAATTCTGTATAGGGTGCTCCAAAATTCTGTAAACAAACATTGAAAAGTGATTACGCAAACTGAAACAAGGAAAAGTTATTTTGCGCATGCGTCAAACGCCAGCTTTGTTTTTCTTTATATACAGGGTTTCCAACTGTGACAAGGGACTTCGCGCAAGTTTCGCACGCATTTGCAGAAATGTCGCAGTGTATTTGAAAGGCCTCATCCCACAAACTGCAAAAATACACAAATTAGCTGCCATCGTCAAGAATGTCAGGAGTTACAATTCTTGAACCCTTTGCAGACGGCGCCTATGTGATCGTTTGCTGAAGTAAATTGCTGATCATATTTATTGTATTTGGGACATTTTTAGTAACTACTGACTTCTTCTCATCACGATAAACGAGTGCTATGCTTTTACAATTCACAAACATCCATGCGTCAGGCAGGATTCGAACACAGAACCTCGTAAACGGCGGCCTAACGCCTTACTCAACACGCCTATCGAGATCGACTTTGCACTAACGTTTTGTGAATGTACGCATCTCTGGCTATAATTGTCGCAACACAATTAAGGAAGGTTCGTTTCGTTTCTAATAGTTGAAGGAAAAGATGTATAAAGCTGTGGTTTAATCCGATAAATAAAAGATAATCGTGGTAAAAGATTATGAGGACGAACATGAAATGTGAACGAAAACAAATTGTGGAAAATATAGTTGCTTTTCACAGGATGCACATCTCACAAATCACTGATTCGGACATTCTGGAAACTCATACTCCCTGTAGACATAAAAAATCAAACTCCATCTTCAAGACTTCCAATGAGGACTTATTATGAACATCCATAGCGCTTCTTCGGGACTTCCATTTTCTGTACCTCCATCTCATGCCCAGTGTATTCACGGACATGAAATGAACGTACTAGTACAGGCGTCCACTAGATGGCAGGTGCTGTGAGAAGTGAGGAAATGAACAAACCCCTGTTTTTTAAAACACGAAATTGGACTTTGTTTCCTCCCTCTTTCCTATATTTATAAGGTTACATCACAGATTTATACTTGTTTTCCTTCAAAACGAGCCTTTCTTAATTGTATTGAGACAATTATAACCAGAGATGCATTCTTTCACTAAACGTCAGCGCAAAGTCGATCTCGATATGCGATTTGAGTTAAGCTCGTCGTTCACGAGGTTGTGGGATCGAATCGCGCCCGATGCATGGATGTTTGTAGATTCTAAAAGCATAGCATTAGTTTATCGTGACGAGAAGAAGTTAATAGTTAATAAAATAGCCCAAATACAATAAATATTATCCAAAAGTTACATCGGAAAACAATCACACAGTGCCATCTGTAAAAAAAAAAATCTGTAACTTCTTACAATCTTGATGATTGCAGCTAATTCGTGTATATTTGCAGTTTGTAAGACGAGATCTTTCAAATACACTGCAACTTTTCTGCAAATGTGAGAGAAACTTGCCCGAAGTTCCTTGGGAGTAGAAAATCAACTTGTCATAATGAAATAATAAAATACAAATTTAAGATTAATCCTAAACGACATATTACATTAAAATTACGTTTGGAGGAATTACTTTATGTACTGGAAGTTAATATGTGTTGTCAATGAGCAGACAGTGTTGCTAATATCTCATAAATTTTATTTGTTATATAACAATATTATGATTTAGTAATATTTAGTATTACTTAAGGATGGTAAGCATCAAATTGAGAAGCACAGATAACAGTGTTGCCACCTGTAAATAAAATAAGAGGCTAAAAGCTGATTTTTTTTTCTTCTGTATATTGAGTAATAAACTCTAAAGTAAAAAATAGGGTACAGAAGATACAATACGAAGAGGCGCGGCCGCAACACAGTGGAGAGCGTTGACTTAACAATTGGAAGGTCCTGTGAACGATCCCAGCGGGCGCGTATCCTGACTGAGATTTTCCATTGGTCACACCAGGCAAATGTCGGGATGATAGCTACAAATCTAGGTTCTGATCGACTACCCTCCAACACCCATCCCAAACCCAATAGCAATCTGATGCTGAGAAGCCATAAATAAATTCAAATTCAAACTGGCCAGTCAAATATAACTTGCTTTCTAAAACCTTTAACAAAGATACCAGAAGTGTAGGAGAAAACCTTCATAGTTTTATAAGTAAGATAATACAGGGCGTCCTATCAATCTTACAACGTGACAAGTACTAATATAACGACATTGTGAAATTTAGAAACAGTTCATCATACTTCAATTTGAGCATTAAGTATTATATTATTCTGTATAAAGAACTAACTTGGGTATTGTTATTTTCCTTTATGTAGTACGTTTAGGAGAACCACGACTGCATTTGTTCCTAAACAGATTAAAAGAGCATGATGCCTAAATTTAAGTTGTGTGCTAGCATGTTTGAGAAGCCAGAAAAAAGAACAAAAATGGGACATTTAATTATTGTAAATGTGCATCCATCTATTGAGTTTCATAAGAACTATGCTGATATCTTTAAGAAAGTTAAACTATTCCGTTAAATATATACTATACATTTTTTACCAGTAAATAATTAATTTCTTGCACAAACAAGAGAATTGGCATACTAAGAGACACACAAACACTTCACAATCTGAATCGGTTTTTCGTTGAACATTAATATGATTGGATTAAAGCAGTGTTTCTCAAACTTTTCAGACTCGCAGACCATATACGTTCGGACCACCAAATAGGCAATCTAGGTTCATGAGTCCAAACAATTGAATTGAATTGTATTTATTTATGACCTTTGGGCATCTATGGCTCAGGATGGGATAGGGTATAAGCAAATATGCAAGGAGTTTGCCAGGATCTACTTTCGAGGTACCGTCCCGGTATTTGCGTAGTGTGACTGTTGGAAAACGTCACGACACGACCATCTCACGAGATTCGTTACTACCGGTACATTAAAATAGAAAAAAGTATACTCAAAAAGATGCATGGTACTCAAAAAGATTTCAAACCTGCTCTACCCAAAAATGCATATTTCAAAATTGTACAATGGGGGCGCAAAGGATTCCCAAAAGGAAGTAACGGATTTCCAGAAATTATCTGAAGATGGGACTGACCTTACAGCAAATAACAATAATTCGTTTGCGGTACATTAAAAAAAAAAAAAAAAAGACGCGTGGTTGCATAACAAACGGGAGTAAATTACATACATTTCAACGAACGTTTAATTCGTTTGTTATCAGTAAAAGAGACTGTCATTGTCCGGTTAGATGGCAGTGATTACTCATACGAAATGTCGTCTTACTATTAAAATATTGACTTGCCCCAAACGATTTATTGTTATTTGCTGTAAGGTATACCATTCATGATTATTTCAATCCATATTTACTTTACAGAATGTCTCGGAATCCCTTATTTCCTTTAGTGAATCCCTTGTACATGCATTGCACATTTTTGGAATACTTTGGCACTTATACGATTAATGGCATCAAGCTCTAGAATTCATTTCCCCACGCTTTCGGCAGCCTACAGTGCCGAAAGAAAGGGTTTGTGCACCCTCGAAGGTATCTACTTTTATTTATATTTTCTTGTAAGGAATTTCGTGAGGTAGATTTCGCAACACCCTGTATATTTCCTTCAACAGTGGAGAAGAAAATGTTCTAGTTCTTCATTTAATTTCACTTCGTGTGTAACGTGGGCTAACGCCTCAAACAAATCAGATCCCACATAGCCTGCATGTTTATGGCAAAGTTGATTTTCAGTGTTTTTCTCGCTTGTGTAGAGTTACAATTCATGTTGATATTGTTACAATTGTTTCAAGTTTGAAATTGGTTCAAGCTGAACGTAGACAGTTGTGTTAACATTTTTGGTTGCTAATGTCACGACAGAGTTGTTTCACGCTTGTTGTAGCAAAGTTGATATGGCAAGTTTATCAGGTGCCAACCAGTAAATATGATTCCAGCTTTAGGCTTGCCGTGATAAGCTTCACGCAAGTTTATACACGTGACATAGCAAGCTTGCTACAAGTTTGAATTCAACTTACTCTGCTATTGGGGATAGACTGAAACGGATTTCAGATTTGAGTTCGGCGGTACGAATTATTTGGCTGATGACCCTAAAACTGACACAACCTTTTCATTTAGTTAGGTTTCTCCATTTTAAAGATTCACACTTGTTTGACTGTACGTGGCCACAAGTTGCTGCCATAAACCTTTACGCAATTGTTTGTTCTTATTTTATTTCACTTTGACAATTTCCCGTGATGTCTAATAGATGGTACTATAACGTAAATTTGACCTTGGAACGGACTTCGATGAACTTAACAAATAATAATAATACAATACTTACTTACTTACTCTCACTTATTCTCTATGGCTTACGTAACTCACAAGTTCATCGCCGCAGTAACAAACGTTCGCCATAAGATTTTATCCTGGATAAGATCAAGTAAGTTTTCATTACGAACATTTGTTCCTCGAAGAACCTTTCGACGTCTCGGTCTTCCCAACAATCTCTTTCCCTCCGTTAACAAATATTATTTATTAAGATTGAACTGAAGTGGCAAAGAATTTAAACGTAAGTACACGGGACAAGAAACCATGCAAGTGTCATAATTTTAGATTTGTTTGTTGTTTCTCGAGGTAAGAATTTATTGATAGTTGCAAATATTGTTTGTTAACTGAGCTGGACCACCTACGCAACCTTCGCGGATCACAGATTAAAAAACACTGGCTTAGAACAGATGAAATATTGTAGTGATCTACGTGACAATACATCTACTCTTTAGACAGTAGTTTATCATCTTACCGTTGAATATGGAAAGGAGAATGCAGAAGCTCTACCCAGTCGATCCTTACATATGAATTTGCCTCGTATTTTATGAAAAAATTTACTTATCACCTTTACGCATGCACATTATTCGTGACAAATAGGTCGCAGTGGCTCAGGGGTATAACGCTTGCCTCTGGTGCTTTTGGTCGTCCCTATTCATGTCATGTTTGTTTTGTGGTGAGTTTTCTTGGGGTTCTCCTGATTCAGAGATCACTTTCTTCTTTCCATAAATTCACCGATCACTAACCATCTGGTTTGAGCCAAAGTTGACTTAAAAATTAAATTAAAATTTAAATTCTACTGCAATTGAGGGGATTGCCATTCTTAATATTGCTCCTAGACATATCACGCTTCACGATGAAGCACAAAACAAACTGCAATCAGAAGAAGGTCACAGGATGTAACTTTCAGCTGGATCTGGTATTACTTAGTCTTTGTTTCCAGTGTAGGTCGTCTTGTGTGATTTTAAGAGAGGGAAAAGATTTACTCTCTTTGAAACGACAACTTGAGTTCAAGGATTTTGTGTGAAGTGTTAGGTCGATGATAAGGAACTAAGATGAATAGGAGACCCTACAAGAGTCTCTTCTGAAAGGAGAATAAGGAAAAGTTAATTGGCAAACTTAATGAAGTCTTCAGGGACATTTTCTTACGCTAATTTATTTTTATTTCCAATAGAGAACAGAAGATGCTACAAGCCATCTCCAGGAAGAACTAGATTTAACATACTGCAGAAGATCTGCAGAAGAGGCTAAAGAATGACCCAGGAAACGAAAGAGAGTTCCAAAGCGTTGCCCGGCAGGTCAGTGGCTGAACTAGTGAGTGGGGTACCGGATCGCTACTGGAATGTCGGAGTTCGATTTCCGCCCAGGGATCAAAGTTGATTCTTTGGTAACAATACAAGTGTACTTCTGCACAATTACTACATTTGTATTTTCAAGGCTTTACACAATTCACAGTAAAACGTTAGGTAAAATTAGATTTTTACTTTTCGGGCTGGTTTTCATGAAAGCTTGCGTTGCTTGCGATTTGGATGAGTAACCAATTGAAACACGTGTTTTATTGTAAGGTCAGTGTTAAACGTGTTTCAATTGGCTATTGACCCAAATCGCACGAAAACAAGCAACGCAAGCTTTCACGAAAATCAGTCCTTACCCATTTTCAAGATCTTACGCAATTCACGGAAACAGGTTGTGTTACGTAAATTCAGGTTCGATGCCAACAAGTAAAATAACGTATAAGGCCGGTTTTTCTTGGGTGCTCTTGCCGCATTCTTTGCTTGCAATTTCTAAATGTATCAAATTGGAAAATATTGGCTACTCAGCCAAGTTCCAAGCACAACAAGAGATTAAAGCGTGTATGAAAAGCTGGCCTGACGCAGAGAAACATTACTTATTCCCTGTATTGACGTTAAGTACATACTAACCGCGAGACGCCCGTGATATTACCTTCTAACAGAGCGAAGTTCTGGAAGTTTTGAGTCGATTTCGTCCATAGAGTTAGGAAGAAAATAGAGAGAGCATACATGACGTCACATGAAGCCAAATTAGGTTCATCGGCAGCCATCTTGTGAGGTCCCATTAGAGTCCCTCTATACCGAGTACTGAGAATTGCTATTTCGATAGGAAGATGAGTGCACCTCAGAGAGGCAATACTCGGAAAAGAGGATCTTTAAATATGGGGTCAATCAATATGGCCGCATTGCCTTGTCCCTTCCGTCTCTAGTCTTCATTCCCCTCTCCTACAAAACAGCCTAAGATTCCCTCTATTTATATTCCTAACTCTATGATTTCGTCCGTATTTCTGAGAGAAAATAATACATTTTCATATTTACAATTTTATTATTATTGCACTTAAAGCAACATAAAAATTCATCTCTTGTGCCATGTTCAGCGCTCAGATGTGAGATTGATAAGTAAACAGATGTAGAGTGTGTTTTTCCTCAGTGTACTCTACAAATGTATAGAAGAAATATGAATAAAAAGAACTATGTTGCTAGCATCCGTGCTATTCCACTAAATAAACAAACGATAGCAAACACTGAAGTTTTTATTCAACTAATGAAAACAAACATCTCTATCGATGATAACAGAATATGTTACTGAAACGTGGCCATTTTGTAGCGACTGCTTAGCCTAGCGTTCATACATAGTTCAACCCAGGCGTGTTAACACTTTTGTAATGGGTAGGTAAATATACGTTTGGTGATTTACGTTTTCATTCTTGCATGAATGAAAAAATATATAAATTAGTAATTTGTCTGCGGCATTTGTCAACAAACCGAGAGCTAATGTATATTTAACTCTAAAAAAAGAATAACTTTCCTTTCTCATTAAAAAAGCAAGTGAACTTTTGGACGGTGTAACGCAAAGGTATATGTTAAATTAAACTTGTTCCATTCAACAGACTGAGGGCTCATTTTCAAGCCCGCTTGCGTTGCTTCCGATTCTGGTTAGTAGCTAATTGAAACACGAAGTGTTTTGTGGCGTAGTTTTATTGCGTATTTTAGTTGGCTATTCACCCAAAGCACAAGCAAAGCAAGCGACGCAAGCGGGATTGAAAATGAGCCCTAATGTGGCAAAGCGCTGAGAGAGCACTTGAATCTTATTGGGTTGTCTATAGGTAACAACCAATATAAATAAAATGATCTCTCAGCGCTTAGTGCTACCTTAGGGTTGATTTTCATGAAAGATTGCGCTGCTTGCTTTTCTTCTGATTTGGGCGATTAGCCAATTAAAACACGTGTTTTATTGTAAGGTAAGTGTAACATGTGTTTCAATTAGCTATTCACCCAAATCACAATCAAAGCAAGCAACGCAAGCTTTCATGAAAATCAGCCCTTAGTTCCGTGAATGCACCCAATGTCACCATGATGTTTGTCCCTTATAAACGAGAACGTTACTTTTGCACAAAATCTGTGCTAGATAGAAATTTGGATCTTTTATCGCGATGTTCAATTCCAGTTAGCTCTAATTTTCCATAGTGTAGTGCTAGATTACATTACAAACAGTGATTCTGCCAGAACCACCTTCCCTTGCGGGATGCAACTCAAAAAAGAAAAATCTCCAGCGCACCTCCACCAACTTTATTTTTTTAATTATCCAATCAAAATTTCTTAAATTCCTGATTTTAAAGAAACTCGAATCTATCCTGCTTATGATAGTTACAATGCAGTCATTAAGAATTTTAATATTCAGAGCTTAGAACAAAGGCGCAACATTGCTGATCTGTTATTTCTTCAAAAAATTGTTCAAAATAAGTTAGATTGTATGGATTTAGTTTCGACATTACAGTTTCGTGTCCCATCATCTAAAACTCGCGTTAATAATACTGGTTTCTTCCACTGTAAAAAGGCAAGAACCAATATCTTGATGAGGTCACCAACCTGGAGAATTTGTACTATATATAACCAACTCTGTACAGTTCACAATGATCTGGACGTATGCTATATGTCGCCTAAAGAATTTAGAGATGCCATTGTCAATAAACTCTGTACAACTACTTTGTAAAGTTCAACACTATAATTAGGCTATTCATTGCCTGTTGTGTTGTCACTAAATAAATAAATAAATATTATTTTACGGTCAAGATAGCTTTGTCATAAATGTATCTTTGAGGGAGATGATAATATGTGACATTAGTATGCGTAGTTGACTGAAAAGTCTAGAAATACTATGTTTTTCTTTAAACAATGCAAGAAATGAAGAACCAATGCGCAAGTAATGAGTATTGAGGACCACCTACACAGTGTTTATCACTTGGATATTAGGTTTTCATTTCTTGCACTGTTTCAAGAAGAACGAAGTATTTCCTGATTTCTCAATCAAGTACCCATACTAATGCCACATATCATTATCTCTCTCAAAAATACATTGATGACAACATCTAAAAGATAATGCATTAACACGGTATCCATTCATTTAGTTATTTATTTACCATTATTTTAAGCATTTTGTAAATAAACATATATTTCCGACTTAGATCGCACTACAAATGCTTATTCTTAAGAACCAAACATTTGGCCACTGCGCCTGTCTTTACGGATGAAAGCACTTTTAAACATGCTTTCTGGACACGTCGATCTTAATAGTAAAGACGGTCGTAAGATAACGTTTAAAATGGCGGCGTCCTATCGGAGATAATGAAACGAAAAGAATCGAACCTGACCTTCCTAACCTCCACTAATCGTTCCTAATACACGTATTATAATAGATATGATAATATAGGAATGTTTTTTATAGAAAAGTAAAGAAAAAATAAAATTTGCCATATTACAGTTACGATCAAATTTACTATTATGAGCCGATGCAGCTTTTTGGTGGTTTACTGATATATCCTACTCCTCTACCACGTTTGGTCAAAAAGCAGCACTGTGTCTACTTGTCAGATCTCTCCCACATTGCGGACCACATTCTCGGGGCAGTAATTGTCCGAACGTCATGACTGGGAATAAGTGAATAAGTGATTGTGGGACTGTTTCTTGCGGTAAACGGATTGTGAATACGAGTAAATCCGTACAGGAACCCGGTGTGAGAGCCATCGCTTCACCTTCCGGCGAAGTATGTTCCACGATAGAGCGGATAATTTTGAATAGCGTAGAAGAGAGAAACTGTGTTGCACCGCGTAAAATGAAACAAATATGTATCTAACCTGGCTTATTTAACGTAACCTAATCTAATGAAATTTAACTTGTAAAATGTAGAAAAAAAAATCAGGGAATAAAAAGGGGATACATTCATTTTAAGTACAAAGTTATTTATTTTAAGTTGTATTGTAAAAAAATATATATAAACCAGAACTTTTTAAAGACATGCTTTTCTTAAATAATTCGTTTGTTCATGCATGACTGGAAAAAAATGCATGGATTGCGCCAATTGAAAAATTTATAAAGTGACAGTATATGAGAGAGTGCCCTATGCTTTGCTTGTTAGTCGTTCATGGACAAAAATTTTTTTTTTACTTTTAGCACGAATTGAAGAGTTTGATGGAATAAGGGCTTATGGGAGGTTACGCCCTTTTCCCATCAAATTCATAAATGGCTTTTACAATGCTTGAAGAGCCAGCTGTCAAAATTTCATCTCAATATCTTGATTCTACAGGTCAGGACAGCTGTTTGAATCAGGTGAGACAATAGCCAAAACAGAGTATCCTGAAAGCATATTAATTATCACTTAGCAGTTGCAAATACTGTTTGTTACCTTCCGAAAACTGTTAGTGTCCCTCCAAAAGAAAAATTAGAGCAATGCGCCTTATTAAGTGATTAATATGAGTGAAACAAGCAGTGCAGGGTCTGGAGATAAAAAGTATTTTTTTTTTTTCAAAATGCTTCTTTCAGTCCTTCAGTATTTCATCAAACTCCTCAATTGTTTAAGAAAAATATTACTTTAAAAGATTCTTTTCTTTTCGAGTTATTTCAGTGTTCTTTTGTGAGCCAAATCATAAAGTGTTCTGCAACGAGTCAAACCCAATATCGTTACTGGCTAGTATATATTTTAGGATAAAGAAGTCCATATTACGGTAAATGTAAAAAAATGGCACTGACCAGAATTCGAACACGACACGCTAGTCACTGGAATAACCGCCTACTGATTTGCCAGCGCTTTGAAACTCATAGCAATGATAAACGTGATTGCCGTGACTGTGACAGGGTGAGTAATATTACTTTCCCGAGAACGTCATCATTGCGGGAGATGCCGTGATGACTGTTACGTCACTGTGAAGGGTAATTTTCTTGAAAGCGTGCGTTGTTTGGGATTTCCATGAGATAGTAAATTCAAACACGTGTTAGGGCTGCTTTCCTTGGAAGCTTGAGTTGCTTGCGATTTCGTTAAATAGTCATTAAAATACAAGTTACACTTAGAACACGTAATAAAACACGTATTTCAATTCACTACTCACCCAAATTGCAAGCAACGCCATCTTTCATGAATATCAGCCCTTACACGTAGAACATGCAATGAAACATGTGTTTTAATTGGCTACTCACCCAAATCGCAAGCAAACCAGCAACGCACGCTTTCAAGAAAAGCATTCCTAAGGCGGTAATATAGTGCCACTAAAAGAATTCAATAACTGATTACGATTTCAAACGGATTTTGTACTTTTAAAAAAGGGATTACTTTTTATTTTATTTGAAACGGAAAAAAATCTCCCTTTTCGGAGAGTTAATCAAACGAACTTCATAACTGAAAGGAAAGAATTATTTTTTAAAAAATAAGGGAAAAACGAATTGCAAAATGAATGCGTAGAAACGGCAATCCAAACATTTTTAATTTATGTAAGGAATTATCAACTTATTACCAACAGTTACTGTAGAAAGACGGTTTATCCATTTTCTTTCTTTCACCTAAATTTAAAACTTTCTTTGTATGAAATAAAAGTTCTTTCAAACTTTCTTTGAGATTTCAAGTTCTTTCTTTATTTTTATACCCAGCGGTGATCCGAGGTAGAACTGGATAAGAAAATTACTTTCCGCTTCAACAGACTGCAATAAGTCTTTCTTACTCATCAGTGGATTTGTTAAATAGAAAAGAAAAAAAAGTTATAATATATTTGAGCTAAATGAAGTCAATTCTTGTCGGAAAAAAACAAACTTAAATTTGAATTTGCATTTTAAATTACTAAGGAACACACTTCTATGAATTTAGATGACTTTTATTAGTTAAGAAACTTGCTGAATTATTTCTTATAACAAGTATCTACACACTGATTATTTGAAGTTTATTAAAACAGATTTTACCAGGGAACTGATACATTAACCTTCGGACATTGGTGAAACTGTATACTAGTGTCTGAGGCAGATAGGGAGTGGCGAATCCCGCTGTAGGGAACATATTTTAGTTTTCATTGCTTGATTTCAACACTTTATATCAGAGAAAGCTTCCATTTGTTTGCGGAAAACTCTAATTTGGCTTCAAATATTAACATTTGGGGTCACTTGATTTGTGCTGCATGATAAATCCCTGAGTCCAGGATCAAAAATCCCTTTCGGTAGGCCTACAGGCTGAGGTAGATTTCGAAGTTTCGCTGGAAGCCGGGGCTCACCCCCCAACTTCAGTGCTTTTGAGAGGATGCGCCTCCTTTATCTTAACCAAAATCTCCCTGCAGCACTACACCACCACGGAGTACATCTTCACCCTCCCACGGTTGTCTGCGCCCCCAAAGGGAAGATTTACCCCATTTATTGTAACGTACTCTTGGTCATACACCTTCATTGAAAATTTCGTTTCTCTACCTTCAATGATTTGGAAATTGGGTTTTTGGGGCGGCCATTTTGGATCCAAGTTGACGACTTTTTGAAAGTTTTCTTTTTTTGTCGTGACCTACTTGTGATAGTACAACTTCAAGTAAAATTTCATTTATCCAGCTCAAACGGTGTGCAAAATGGGATTTTGGGCGGTCATTTTGGATCCAAGATGGCGACTTTTCCCAAATGTTGTGATATTTCCCTAAGCTACTCGTCATAATGCACCTTTATGCCAAATTTCGTATCTCTAGCTCAAACGGTGTGGAAAAT
>JAGDQP010014482.1:0-10523 GCA_022664845.1 Lepisma saccharinum | reverse complement strand
CGGAAAAAATCGTGGTTTTCACCTGGCGAAGCCGGTCCTTCAACACCAAGGCCAAATCGCTTCGACAAGAAGACCATGCTTTGTGTCTGGTGGACCAGAGTGGTATTGTGTATTATGAACTCTTGAAGCTCGGCGAAACCCTTAATGCACAACGCTATTGCCAACAAATGATTAATTTAAATCACGCATTGATCGAAAGACGACCGGAATGGGCCCGAAGACATGGCAAAGTGATTGTGTTACACGACAATGCGCCGTCTCACACAGCAAAACCAGTGAAAGACACCTTGAAATCGCTTGGATGGGACATCCTTCCGCACCCGCCGTACTCCCCAGACCTGGCGCCATCTGACTATCACCTCTTCGCACGAATGGGGCACGCGCTCGCAAAGCAGCACTTCAGCAATTTCGAAGACGTTGGAAAATGGCTCGACGAATGGTTTGCCGCAAAAGACAAGCAGATTTTCTGGCATGGTATGCATCAATTACCTGAAAGATGGGCGAAATATGTAGAAGCCGATGGCCAATATTTTGAATAAAACAAAATTAATTTCCCTTGAAAATTACGTGTTTTCTTTACCAAAAAAAAACGGCAAAAACTTATGCATACACCTGGTACATGTATCACACAAAGAAAAAATCGAGTACAATGTGCACATGAATGGGAAATGCATTCTATGATTAAGGCAAACTGTTTAGTACCAAGACTTCTTCGATCATTAGAATCCATTATAACCGTAGCGCCCGAAATGTCAGTCCTTGAGATTCAAGACAACGATTATGTTTTAAAAATGGCGCCCAAAACATATAACAGATATTGCTTTTATTAATCTCCTTTAATGATTGAAGGGCGTTTTTCCATGTGTTTTCGGGGTGGCTGAGCACAACCATTGAATATAAAATGTAATTCAGGATATTTTAGAACAAATTTGACATTTACTGGATATTTTATGTAAAACATTTAACTCCATAATACGTGATTCAAAATATTAATTATTTTGTAATTTATTTGAAACTTAGTTATATTATTCATTTGCAGTTACAAGTAAATAAACGGCTGAAAAACAAATAGAGGATTGAACGTTGCAGCAATTGCGTCGCTAGAGGGTAATTTTGCAGATTAGTCGAGATCTTGTTAATGCCAGACCCCACATAAGCAGAACTTGAGGCGTACCAGAAAAATTCCAAATTAATATCAAAGAAATGTAGGTTATATTTTATTGGATTCAGCGATGAAGATCAACGACCATGAAGAGATTTTAGAACAGCCTTCGTCTATTTGTGCTGCAAGTGTCAAAGTGTACTTGTTCATATACTAGTACATGAGTCTGTATGTTTCATATGTTCCGATGGTCAGTGCTGGTATCGACATCTAGTGAGCGCTTCAACAGAGTGTATTTTCGATAATGTAAAATTTTGTAAACTTTATTTTGTATGGGCCATTTTAAGTAACTTTCACGATTATGAATGCAATATTAGCTAAAATTCACATCCATGCCCCAGCCGTGACTCGAACCCAGGACCTTCGAGTTGCTGGCTTAGCGCTCCAATCCAAACGGCTACCAGGTCGGCTTTCGATAATGTTAAAGTGTATGCAACTCTTCTGCAAGACTAGACTGTTAGCTACCTTCAGCGCTGGTAACCTTGCTGCTGAATAAGTGCAATACCATATAAGTAACTCGTCTTTATAACATACCCCCCACCCTCTCCTAAGCTGCAATCGCCAATCATAATCATCTTAAAATATGCTTCGCGTACTATTTCAATTATAATTTGCTAAGCCGACACCGGTATACGTCATTATTTAGCTAGATATGACATCATTTGTGTCAATACCGAAGAAACTTTGAAGGCCTTTTAGCTGCCCAGCATGCGAAATGCTGACCCTGATGGCGGCCCCACCAACTAGTAATCGGGAAAAGGGTTCGGAGAAGGTCGGCGCGACCCACAAGGGACGGTTGATCGTCGGGGTCGGCATAGGGGTCCTTGTCGGGATTTTGTAAAACCCGAAGTCGGCTCCGCCTTCGCCGACCAAATGCCGACGTCACTTGCATGCTGGGTCCAAAACTACAATAATTCGAAAATTCTTCAGTAGGATATCAGCAATCATCTGTGAAGTTCGGCCCACGGGTTAAGAAACGCCCTACATATAATTATATTAATCACCATCTTTCTTACATCACAGCAGTATGGACAAAACGAACACAAGTTCATCAATTCTCTTCATCAATTTTGTTTACTTGCATTTGTGCTTAGCATTGTCTCACATACTGCAATTTTGGCTCCATATGTTCACCAAATTAAAAAAAACAATCTGCACTTTATACTTATTTAGATACACACAGTACCTAATATATACATTTAAATGAGTTCGCTATTCGAAAATGGTGTTATCATCTTTATGAAAGAAAGATTTTCAGTACCCAGTTACGCAGATGCTTCCTTATTAAGTTAGCCGTTAATTGCGAGTGTTGTAGAAGTAGTTCTCATATCATTCGCCTGATGTCACTGATGAGCAGCTAATTATTAATGCTTCTCTTGGAAGCTCCTGGTTTCTTTGGAATGACTTTTTTCTGTGATAATTTAACAGAGGAGTCCTTTCTTTTCTTCTTTTATAAAAGAAAAACGAAGAGGTTTCTTTTATTACTTCACTGCTTTCCGTTAAAAACGAAGTTTTTTAAAAAAGTATGCCACACTTTGGCTTAATGACGAAGTTATACGGCCTATGTTGTTTTTACATCGCCTAATTCTTCAAGCTTCGACTTCACGAAAAACAGCCATACTTCCATTTCCGCAAGAACACATTTCTTCCTACTGCAGCAAACAACAAAGTTACTGCCTGGCCAAATAAACAATCATTAGGCATTTTTTCTTGATATGAAGTAAAAGAAAAACATACAATTCTTTCGCTTGAGAGAAAAAAAAAGAAAAGAACTCGCAGATAATTTACCTCGTCAAAAAAAGAGCGAGGTGATTACACCATTATCAGAGATTGTACATTTTGCTACTAGATGGCTCTGTCGACGAAGAATACAAGGAAGCAGCAGTTTTTGTTGGCCATAAAAGGGAAGTTAATTTCCGTTGAAAGATGCATTTACCTTGAGCGAGTTACGCTAAAATATTTTTCATTGCTAAACTTTTCTTTCATTTATTATTATCTTTTTTTATGTTTTTTCCTGTTTCCTGGTTGTCTGGAACGTTATTAGGTCAAAAATTGCTTTCGTCGCTTCACCCAGTTGTTCATTTTGAAACACGGTTGTCGAAGCTTTTTCCATTTTCATTTGGCTAAGAAGAGATGTTTATAAGGTAAAAATCATGGCAGAGGTTTGTGATGACAATTCATTTCAGTATGTAAATGTCATTGTAGTGCAAATAATTTGATTTAAAATTTGTTACAAATCAAGGAAGTAGGGAAATCGTTCAGTCGTAAAAATAACAAGAATATTCTTTATAGCGTAAATAAAATGTCCACTATTACATACAGGTGTATACAGGATGTGTGTATGATACATCAGTCAATGAGAGAGACCCATCATGTATTTGCATTTGTAGCGTGGTGCAAATATTACACAATATTACGTTTGCATCTATACGATAAAAATAGTCACAAAAACGATATATGACCTTCCACATTATTATTTGTTTTGCCTCGAGTTTTCTTTGCCTATATTGGAAAATAATGAATATTTAATGGATAACGTTTGTAATTTTCTTATTTCGAGAGAGTGGCCGATGATAATTTCCCTTATTTTTCTTAGAATTCCTATTACTAGACAGGGATTCCACCAGACCCCTCTGTGGGAGTGTGTTTACCCCCAAAAGTCTCGACAACACCGCGCCTCCCAACTTAATTTTTTTTATGTAAAAAATCGATATAAATCGTACAAAACTTCACTTACGACTTTACACCTCCCAAACTGAAAATCCTGGCGGAAACCCTGTAACTAGATCTTGTAGTATTTCACAATATTTAAATCTGCTGAGGTTTCCTTTATCCTCGGCAAGAAATTTACCAACGATTGGGCCCAATCAATGCTCAAAATTTCCCTTGGATTTTCAAGAGTAACACTATTCAAGGAATACTTTACTCAGAGAGAGAGAGAGACATTTAGTTTCATCTAATTAAGAATATCTTTTGGTTATTTAGCACAGTTTATAGAAAAAGGGACGTACGTCAAAATTAACTACCTTCAGTAATTGCTCAAGTATGATGAACAAGTTTTGATTTTTACACCATGGGAAAATGTAATACAGTATTTTTAGCTTGAAACATCGCAAAATTATGTTACATTTTTGCTATGTTCGTAAGGATGCAGTTTAGAAGACATCAGGTATTCTTCCAAACTCCCCAATGGTGTGTGAGGTAGTCTGCGATTACATGATTGACAGAAAGATGGAACAACGATACAACGTCTAACTTTGCGTTAAGCTGGGCAAATCGTCCATAGAGAGAATGAACAATAAGCATGCTTCGCCAACCTTACGGCGATAAGGTAATGAGTCGTGCGCAATGTTTTGAGTGGCACATGCGCTTCAAAAGCGGAAGAATGTCTCTTGAAGACACAACGAGATCTGAAAGACTTTCACCAAGCATCATTCCCGAAAATGTGAAACGAATTCTGGAACTTGTGTTTGCAGATCGTCGGAGGACGATCAGTGACATTGTTCGTGTATCGTGCTTGTCAGTACAGACACATCTAACGTCGGAATTGAACGTGCGGCGTGTCGATGCCAAGTTCTCTTACTGCTGAACCCTGAGCAGATAGTCCAGTCAATAAAGGTTTTGTGTCGGAACTAATTAGTAAAAAGCTGAAAATTTGCCAACTGTTACAGCATCATAAGGTGAGTGTTCTCTCAAAAGTCCCCGACCTTTCCCATCTTGCTTCTCCCCAATCCCCCCGGAACTACAAATTTACAGACTTTCAGAAATTGTATTATATCTCCGTAACCAATAGACATATCGACGTGATTCTTTTTTTGTTATAATTCCTAGATAACAGGCTACAAAAACATTTATAATGCATAGTGCGCTATCTCTGATAGTGTTGCCGTAATTTTGGTCAAAAGCGCAAAATAACGATTTTGCTTTCAATATTTACACTTTTTACTGTGTAGTTTATTTTAAACTCACAATATCAAAAACCTGTTCGAAATAAAAGTTGTTGCCTGTTTCATAAGCTTTAAAATGGTGTATATATCAATATGGTTGAACAATTACTGTGTTAGCAATTGAGGTAGCAATGACGCGCAACAGCGCGCGAACAATACTTATTCTACGTGTGCCCTATCCACATTAGGCAGTTGTGAGTTGTAGACGATAATGACAATTTATCTTTGCTATGTAGTGGCAGGAAAAATAGGTGATGAATTGGTAGTGTTTTTTGACGGCCTTTTTATGTGATATATCACGTACCCAGATAGTATGCTAGCTTGCAACAAAGTTAAGTCAAAATTGCTATGCAGCTAGTGAAAAAAAGAGAAAGAAAGTAGGTATCTAATAGAGGGGGTGTCAAGTTTCATAGCGAGTACTGATGAAGCGTTGTCTTAATGTTTCAATGGAGCAAGATATGAGGCACAGTGATGCGTACGTATAACTCTGCAGCGGGGCTATGTGACTATTCTATATCGTTCTAATATATTTACTTTATCATAAAATTTCTGCGGAGCTCCTAGACAAGCTACACGACCATATGTCAAGACAGGACGTAAGAAGGCTTTATAGGTGTTAAGAACAGCAAGTGAAGTGAGGCCCCATGTTGTACCGGTAAGGTGTTTTATTAGATTGAGTCTATTATAGGCTTTGGTCGTAGGATATTTCATGTGGGCATTCCAGGTATGATAATGTTCGTATGTGAGTCCTAGGTATTTGACAGTAGCAGTAGGTTTGATTCTAGCATGCTGTGATTGCAAGATGAGAAGAGCGGGATTTCGTTGAACTCTGAATCTTTGTTTAGGTGGAGAAAAGATAATGGCTTGTGTTTTTGCAGCGTTTATTAAAAGTTTCCAAGAGTTACACCATTGATGGAAGGAGTTCATTGCAGTTTTCCATGGTTCTGTTTACTTCCTGAATGGTTTTGCTGGTGGCTAGAAACGTTATATCATCTGTATATTTGGTAAAGCTGTATGTTTGAAGGTAGTGTGTGTGTATCAGAACAGAACATGATGTATAGCAACGGTGATAGAGCTGAGCCTTGAGGGACTCCGGTATATAAGAAGATTGGAAATGAGGTGCTGGCGTTGTTGATGGTTATGTGTACAATGCGATTTGTGAGGAAGTTGTAAATATAACGGATGTATGCGGTGGGTAAAAGAAATGGTAGAAGTTTCCAGATGAGTCCCTGGAGCCATACTTTGCCAAAAGCTTTTTCTAGGTCGAATAACATTAGACAGGGTAGTTTACAGGTGTTCTAGTGATTGATAAGACGGAGTAGTTGGTCCTTGATAATATACCCTGGCCTGAATCCTGCTTGATGACCTGGAAGCAAGTGATGATTGTGGAGATGGGTGTGAAGACGTCTGACCAGTATACGTTCTAGTATTTTGCCAAGTGTAGGGGTTAACTGGATAAGGCAGTAGGGTGAAACGGAATCGGGAGCTTTCTTAGGTTTAAGGAACCTCAGTATTTTTCATGTTTTGCAATTCGTTAGTACATATCCAGTGTGCAATACGAAAATGTAGACAGTACCGATCAGATGGAGTAAACAGTATGGTCCTTTCTTTATATGACGATATCGTCTTCTTTTGACAAACTTTTGGTTCCCGGCATCCTCGGCTGCGCTGAAAATACAAAGGCCAAGACACAAGCACAAAGAAAAACAGGCATTTACAGTTACAACCGAGAAATTTTCCACTTATTTCCCTTGCTATGGGCTTCTGAATCTCTGCTAAAATCGTAGTTTCGGCTCCTTCAAAACCTACCATTATTGGAGCTCAATCTTCGTTGTTTTTTTTGTTTTTTTCAAATAAATTGAATAAAAATTTGTATAAGTTCTGCATCATATTATACACTCACTTTAAATTGAACAAACACCTTCAAGGTTTTAGCGAGCCTTGATCTGTAACAATATTAAATCACCTACTTTACATATTGATATGCAGATTATTAATTAATTTAACATAAAGCAAACCTTCATGACGAGACTGTACACTGTACTAGAGGAGGCAAAGAGCGAGATTTAAGGAAAACAGTAGCTATTGGTTGCATGGCTTGTGACGTCACTTTAAGAATGGTGAGTGTATATACAATGCGAAAGCATAGAGAAGACCGCTTAATAGTGCATATAAAAATATATGTTGCACCTTATATTTTGTAATGAAAAAGTACTATTTATTTTTGTTATATCTTTTATGATTGGATCATGAATATAAACTGATTAACAATAAAAAAAAATACGCGACAAACTTGCTAAATAGTGAAAGTAGCTCTCATTATGCGAAAGAAAGCTCTCACTCGAATGAAATTGATTTTAGAATTGCAATATCAAAATTGGAATTAATTTCATTACAATACAGAGATAGCATAATGTTTATAATATTATTTCCCTTAAAAATAAACATATTTGTGGTTCCTTATGGCAATTATTTATGATCTGTTAAATGCACGATCAATTATTGCAAGCAGTGCCCTCTCTATTTCACACACATACATAATAAACACAGGGGTCGTTCAAGCATTATGTAAAAATTCAGTGATGTTTAATGTAATATTTCTTTATTTTATCGGACAGTGGGGAAGGACATCAGCACATTGGCTACGTAAAGTTCGCTTACACACATATTAGTGTAAATTTAGAGATTTAAACTGTCATTTGAGCTACGAAATAACGATAATACATTATAAGTGGCGGCCAGAGCCTTGATCTAGTTACCATAATTATAGGCATCCGCCTGTTGATACTAATGGCAAGCTTGGAAAACTTCAGTCAATGCGGCGGCAGCAAATCGAACCTGGGAGTCTTGTCATGGCCGTTCGCACACTTCGAAACAGTGCTAGAAAGGCTAGCAGGTTATAGTTCTCATGTTGGCCATGAAGACTAAGGGATTTCCAGGCATTTCCTCAGTATCACCAGGAGAGTGCCTGTATGGTAACTTGAATAAAACTCTGGTCGCTATCCTATTTATTCTGAAAGAGTTCTCACCGTAGTTTCTCAAAGGTTTTGGAGACCGCTTTACCTGCATGGCCCATAAATGTAAATTAGATTTAATTAAAACTTACAGAAGCGGAAACCACAAGTAATAGCCAGAGAGTGCGGGCGGGGAAGGAGAGACACACTCACAGACAGCCGGTGTCTGCATTGAAACGAAAGATAATTATTATTATTCCAACTGGAAAACAATGTATTACTTTAAATGTTGAGAACTAAACACGTGGCTGCTTCACTCATCACCACTGGCCCGGTGATCACGATCACTGACTTTCGATAAGCATTAGGTTCGAGTCTCGCACACGCCGATCATCTGACAGGTTTTGCAGAGTTTTCCTCTGCCCCGCAAGTCAAATGCCACGATAGTATCTTAAATGTCTACACTGGCCGCAACCTTGTCACCCTTATTTCGACAGAAGTAAATGAAAGAACTCAGGACGCATGCCCAAAATATGTAGGAATTAACCATCAATTTTAGACACTATAAAACTCTCATATAAAAGAATTTAGAATAAAAAAACTTGCGTTTCCACGCGCAGCAGAAAAATTAGGAAAAAGCTCAAGTTTGAGAAGGAACGCAAAACTAAACCCAGCTTTTCTTTGTAAAATAAAAAAGAACTTTTATTCTTGAAGATTTCGATTTTCCGAACATTGCTACAAAAATAAGAACTAAATTTTATTATAGGTTAGTACTGCCTCGCCCCGCCCCATAATTTTAATTAAACTCTTTTCAACTATGACATGTTTCTCCATGCCACTTAGGAATTTCTTGTTATTTTTATTGCAATCCTAAAAGTCCATTTTTAATTCCCTTTAGTAATCATGAAGAAGGAAATGCATGGTGAAATTTCAAACGTTTACACTTTTATTTAAAATTTGTTTCTTCTTTTATACCTTACAGACTATTTTCTTTGGGCTTCTTTGTCTTTAGAAGAATATTAAAATATTACATTGGGTTGTTTCGGCCAGTATATTTACACGTTGAAACGGCAGAGTTGTTATGCTTACTCACTGTTTAAAAATAACGGGATTACAAAGAAAATAACAGTTATTTAATGAAGTTTCTAAAATTTACGGTCTTTATCTTACCTTCCTGAATACTTTAATAAAACACAGTTTATAGAAAAATATGTATTTATATATTCTAGAAAAATGATTTTCTATAAGCAGTGTGCTTTATTAAAGTGTTCAGGAACACAGTTACTAGTTTTTCCTCTCACAACTATTTTAAATAACACAGAACACAATAACTAAAATTTCTTTAGGCTATGACAAAAACACGCGCGCTAGCAGATCCATTCAGACGACTCAATTTGAGAGTCCGTGCAGTGACGTCACGAAACAGCTCCACATACATAGAACACAATAACTAAAATTTCATTAGGCTATGATAAAAACACGCGCGCTAGCAGATCCTGTCAGACGAATTGGGCTCGTTCGGAAACTACGAACGAGTTTAACGCGTTAATCTGGTTCTCTCACGAGGCGTTCGGAAACCACTTTCGTGAAGTTCGTTCATTTAGTTAGCCGTTCGGAAAGTCCCTCTCAGTTAATTTCGTTCGCGCACGAAACGAACTAGCTCTGACTTCGTGTACTTCGTTAAAATTAACATGGCCACCATCCGCATGATAAATTTACCTCGTTTCGCATCATGTAATCTTATTTTGCTTCATCTAGAGGTATAAAATTGTAGCCATGGCTGCTATTTCTGCAGTAGGGAACAATTTTGACACAACTAATGTACATAGCAGATTAATATAACGGTTTATCGTAAACAATTGATTTATCTTTACTTTCCCATATTTAACACTTTTCGAGCTGTGGATTGCTGTTAGTTATCACGATTGCCACTAGTGTGATAGTACCGCGTAGAGGGAAAAATTAACTTTATTCATAAAATTCAAAATAATAGGGAAAAATTAGGTTTTAGTATATTTTTATATTTTTCTTGTAATTTGTTCGGTGAAATGGAAATAAAACCACCGCCATGTTTCAGTAAAGATGAACAGAGTAGCAACAACGAAGGCTGATGAAATATATTGCAATCCATGACGTCAATCGAGATGTTATTCACCTTTGAGCAAATTAACCATACTCTTATGATGGGAACGTCACCTTTCGCCCTACTTAAAGTGACCGTCTCCGCCAAGTCAGACAAACACCACACACACACATTTACTGTATGTACGATTTCCTATATAAAGCCAAACAGTATTCTACCAAAACCTTCAGTTCCGTAGAGGGGCCTACAGAGCTTCAGTGCTCCAGTATCTCCAGATCCATAGAGGGGCCTTCAGTGCATCAGTACAATAGAAGAAGTCTCCAGCCAAAGCTTCAACCTAAGAAGGAAGATAGTTTTTTTTTTTCTGAACATTTTCA
>JAGDQP010014481.1:0-45042 GCA_022664845.1 Lepisma saccharinum | reverse complement strand
AAGTTTTCACAAGGTATTGTTCCTAGGCTTATCGTGTACACAGAACGTTGCTGGAACAATGGGTTTTACCCGGACATGTTGGCGACAGCAGGACATATTTCCAACTGTAGGCGAACTTACTTCTCTCTAGTTCCCTATACATTATAGCTGTAATGATATTTCCAGTAGTAATCTGTCTAGTGAAATAGCATAGCTTTGGAAGGTGCAACACTGTTGTGACCTTTTGTCCTATATCTGGTCGCTGTCCAAAATCCTTCTTGGTTCTCTCTGAGCACCGATGATTTCCAAGATGCTTGCTGCATATTCGAATATTTCAATGGCAAATAATTATAATAGTTAATCAAATACGTGTACCAAAATTCAAATAAAAACCTAAATGCGTTAATCCTTTAATCATTCATAATAGTAGTCAAATTCGTAGCCTAAAATTAATGATATGCATAACCAAAGAGAAAAAAAAATGCATATGAAAATTTATATAAGCGTATGCAAATTCGCAGG
Source organism: Lepisma saccharinum (assembly GCA_022664845.1). Lineage (NCBI taxonomy): Eukaryota > Metazoa > Arthropoda > Insecta > Zygentoma > Lepismatidae > Lepisma > Lepisma saccharinum. The sequence continues at coordinate 44,541 of JAGDQP010014481.1, read as the reverse complement.
ATCAAAAGTAGCTCTTCACACCTCTCCGGGTAGAAGAGTAAAGGGAGAGGGTAAAAATTTTTACTGCGGAATTTCTTCAAAAATGGCGACCACTGTAAGAAATCAAAACGCCATAGATCCGCCGATAATTACCCAAAGTGGCTCATTTTTGCTCATAATTAGTGTGAGTGAACAACAAACGGGATAACGAATTTTTATTTGTACAGTCATATCCAAAACGGGAGAAAAGTCAGGTGTACATATTCCTCATTAACGCAATGTAAACGGCGATCCCCAAGGCAATGTTTGGTTTCTCCGATTGTTTTCTTACGTTGTATGGCACCAAACTTTATGTTTGTTGCATATGTTTGGTGGAAATACCTAGGGTGTACGATGGATTTTCTTTTCGTAGGTGTACCATCAGTGTAAGTGTTGCCAAGTGCCTGAGAATTGTGAAAAAAAATATTTTTCCGTAAAATTTCAGGTTTTTTCTTCTTCCTCTAAATGTGGAGCATAATGGGAGTACATGATATACCGTTCGAATATCTGTTTCATGGACTTTCCAACGATGTATATTTTATGACTGTCGACTAATTAGGGAAGGCACCAGTGTTGCCAATGTGAACACCTTCGCCTATTTAAATTTCCTCCTTCCAAAGCAAATTTTTCCGCCAAATGTTATGAAAGCTACCAAAATTGATTTTCGTAATGTGGACAAAAAATTGTATAAACTGACACGCCACTCGTCTTTACCAGGTGAAGTGGACTATTTCCTCAAAATTGGGAGTCTAGGAGAGAAATTAATGGAGAGACATGATGGAGGTGCCCTCTGCAGTGCTGAGAACCAAACTATTTGAACATGTGTTTTATAAGTCTTAGAACGCATTAGATCCTTTAACAATGAATGTAGTTCTCTGGATACGTATTTATTTTGTGGCCCTTGTCAGCGTTACAGAAGAAAGGCAGACATACATAATGAAATAAAAGGGTAAAAAGTTCCTTGTATCCAATAAAAATGAATATATTTTTTAGGAGTTACTTTGATGCTTTGAGACCAACAGTTTTTAAACGATGTAAAACGAGGCAGTTGAGGAAAGAGGGTACAAACAAAGTTAAAAAAAGATGAAGGAAAAAAAGACAAAAATGGTAATTAATCTGCGAAAAAGGGATGCTGAATAAACGCTTGTTTGAAGTGTTTCAGACAATGTTTTTTTGTCTGTGTGTACCGTGTCTGTAGATTACAACGGAACCCTCGTAAAGCTGTCAATACGATGACCACAATAGGTGTACTGAAATGGGTTGCAATTGATGGCATGGAACGTTTTGTTCGCTCGTCCCTTGTAGAAACGAAATACACACAGGAAACTATTTGAAATCTGGAGAGTAAATATTTTTGGACACGGCTAAAGGGAGAGTTGTGTGAGTATCTTTCTTTTTCCTTTTTTGAAAAAAAATTTAAAAAATAAAAAAAAGTAAAAAACATTGCCCTGCTTTATTACAATCGACGTTTACTTTTGTTGATAGCATTGGTGTTATATATACAGTACATATGTACACTCGTACATGCCATTGTATCTGTGTTACTGTGCTAGTAGGGGAACTTGGTCATCTACGTAAGTATGCATGTATGTACACACACACACACACACACAAGGCGTGTGTGTGTGTGTAAGAGAGAGAGAGAGAGAGGCTGTGCACACGAGCTTAATGCACCCGTAAATGAACGCATGTATTATTCAATCGCAGAGTTTCTGTGTGTGTGTGTGTTCGCGTGATGGCCTGTGTATGTGTGGGTACATAGTATATGCATGCATTAGTCTGCATATACGTACATGCGAAGTGGAATTTAGACGTTTTGAATTGTACGGATTGTAGGTACGGATTTTTTTTTTGTTTGCACATTTTATGGATGGAATAAGATTTTGTTTACACTTTCGCAGTGTTGGCAAAGTAATAATTTTGTAACCAATTCAAGGTTTCTATTCCTAATATTAACTTTGCTACCAACAATTGAATAGCTAAGTCCCGAAATATATTAAGCTCAAAATTGCTTAAAAAAGAAGTTTCGTCCACAGATGATAAGTTTTCAGGATTATATTCCTTGTAATGTCTAAATTTTGTGTTTATGATCAAAGGAGACAGTACAACAAGGAATTCTGGGAACATTTGAGAACTGTGTAAAATGAACTCACCTCGTTTTGGGGAGGAGCTTTTCAGCTATTACTTTTCTCCTTTGCACATAGAATTTTAATCATTCTCGTATAGGGGAGAGTTGGGCAGAACGAAATACTTAGTGTAAGATTTAAAATATCTTGCTTCCAAATCGGCACATGCTCTTAAAAATTTTCACACTCTTTTAACAGTATGTCTAGGTACGTTAACTGCTAAACTTGACAATTCTTACAAAATATGTTCTCTTCTTCATAAAATGTTTTTTTTTTTTTTTTTGCAAACAGATGTAAGTATTATGTCCTGGTAGACTGGCCAGACAAAATAGGATACTCATATAAATAGCCTGTGAAACTGGCATAGTTTACTACACGGAGAGAAAGTATACAAAACCACAAATAAAAGTCATAACATACTATAAAAGACGTTAAAAAAGATGAATATTGCCCATAAAGTTCTTATTGAACATTTCTTTATTGCTATGACTACTAATGTAATGCATGTCTTATACTAGCATATTTATACATATATATATAAAAGAAACTATTGTCAGATAAGTATTAACAGTATTTCTCAACTTTGTACTTAAAAATGATATATATAGTCTTGTTTTTTCACTCCACACACAATGCACAATGTGAACCAAGACATTGCGAGTCTCACTCTGTATGCAGGCGGAGATTGTAGCACTTCCTTGAGAGTTAAAGGTTAAATCCTGTTTTAGCAGACCTGCCGTTTTATCCTACTCTCCTCTACATACCATAACTACAGAATATTTAGTAATAGACAATACAGACCTTATTTTTCTTTCTAAAAAAAAAAAAAATGTTTTCAAAGTAGATTCTGGTTTAGTGTTAAACAGTTTATAATTGTCTTCTAGTTAGCAACACTACATTTTGGATCTTGATTGAACGAAACAGTTGATTCTAAGCAGGGGATTAGAGGGAGAAGAGGAAGAGAGAGATAGAGAGAAAGAGAGATGTTTACGTAAGCCGGGTCATGTGAGAAACAAATAGGGAGGAAAAGAAAGGACTGGCAACAAAATGGGAAAACAACATTGATTAGGATCTTTTTAAAGGGAAATTCTTGCTGTATTTTTCATTGAATAGTCAGGACATAGAAACAGCAATTTCGGCAAATGTTCTCGATTTTTCTTTGTTTCTCTCTCAGTTGTATGTTTGTTTGCAGAGTTTTCGAGAACAAACAACAATGGCGTACTGATATAATCAAGATAGGTAAAAAGAAATCTGGTTAAAATCCTATCTAGAATAAAATTCTTTGGGTTTATTTCTCTACATTCGCTACAAATGGAATTCAGTTATGTGCCAAAGAACGTGTAGACAATTGTGGAAATGTGGGCGTTTGTGCGTGTAAGATGTTTTCAAGATGTTTTCGGAAAACATGGTTCAACTATTGTTTTTGTGTGTGTGTGTTCTATTATTTCTAACAAAGTAAGGCTTTATGTGGGGCAAGGATGTTTTTCTGGAAATGTGAAATAAAATGTTTTGTTTCTCTAGCTTACCTAAAGAGAGGATAAACTGATAACCCAAGATCATTTTTATAACGAATTCAACAACAAGGTGGCTTATAATACACTACATCGGAAACTCATCCACCTATGGTTTTAATGTCACTCAAGGACAAAATTACAATGAAAACCGCTAAAGATGGACTCCCTTCCACAGACAAAAAAGAAAGAAAAAAAATCAAAACTTGTCCTTAAAACGAAATGTTTGAAAATCATAACAAGTTACTAATATGCTCCCGTGATATACAAGCAGCCAGTTGTACAAAATATCTTAATCCGAAGTTAACTTAATCGAAAGGTAAATCTACGTGTCATAGATGAAATTACTACAGATAGCGAAACCCATTCTCTTCATTTATGTTTTGCCACCTGGTGTCAGTCCACGCGAACTAGGAATGCAATATTGCTAGTATGCAAGGATCGTTTCTGTATTCGGTTTAAAAACCGAGAAAAGCACGGAGTGAGAGCTCAGCATCTGATACTTGACCTTATGGGTCAGCAATAGATTAAAAGGATAGATGTTGGCTGTTACTCGCGTACTTCATTCGTAGTTCGACTGGAATAACATCAGGTGGCATGAAAAAGATGGAGAAAATTGAAATTCGCTGTCCATTATATCATCTGTAAATCGTAGATTAACGTAGAGCTCTATGTAACGATACTAGAGTCACTGATTAGTGTAGAAAGATAGACGCCAGAGGAAACATTTAACCAGATCCGTCCAGTTTCGGTCTAATCCAATATATGTGATATTTTTGGTTCTAGCTCAGTTTTGTACGCTTGTTATCGCTGTTGGGCCGTTTTATTATTTATGTCTTAATTCTTGAGTTATTCAGATGATAGTATTCTGTACTGTGCATACGATAGTACATCCTGTAAATAATATTTACATTATTTGTAAGCATTAAGACAAATAAAAAACGAGTCGCACAGCGGCAACAGGCGTAAAAACTTGAGTTAGAACTAAAAATGTAGTCCATATAGGATTAGACTGGAAGACAACAAACTAGATTAAGAGTCCCTCACTCTTCCTGACTTCATATATTAATAAAATTTTCAATGGAATAGGTCAGTCCAGTATTGATTTTAGATATAGATCAGTGGTAGACGAACACATAGGTTAACTTGGGATTAAAATGTTTCGTGCAACAGATTCTAAATTGAATAACGCAATGCCATTGGGAAGGTATTGCCAAATAATAGATTGTTCAGCATCTCAAATAAAACATCAGAATTGCATGAATATTTTTGCACTTCAACATTTCGTCTGAGGAACAAATTTTCTGTGTGCATTTTGACTACTACGTGAGAGCCCAACAGAGCTTTATTGATTGCCTTTATAGTTTATTAAAATATAAAGAAGAATGATTAAAGCATGTTGAAACAGAACAATGAGCAATTGTGGAAATGAGGTACAGGGTGAGTCAGAAGTTCCAGGACACTTTCTTATTTCGAAAACAGAAAGGAAAATGAAATATCTGAATATTTTGTCAAATCATGAGTAACCTTTTATGATACTTCCAGAACATTTTTGTTGTCTTTAAATCCGTCATATTGGATCAAGGTCAAATATTTCAATTAAGATCAGAATTTTCTTGTAATCAGAGTAGACATATGTGTTATAGTTCAAAAGTTATTAACACAGAAATTTGAAGCAACTCTCTCCAAACAACCCTCTAATGTATAAATATTTCATGTATGTAGTGTGTTGTCTCTGTTATTGAACACATAGCAGTAGGCGCTGGAGAAATTCTTCTACAAGATAGGTTGTTCAACAACAGAGCTGAGCATTGAGGCTTTCATTGATGAATACTGATCCGTCTCCATATTTCACACCACGCTATAAGCTTCATATCAAACACGACTTTCGTTGGTTATATTCCATGAGGGTTGTCGTCACTCCAGAACCTGTATTCGTGACTATTAAGCCCATCATTAACGTAGATATTGACATTCTCAGTGAATAAAATGCCCTGTGAGAACTCGACACGTCTATCAGAGTCATCTTGTAATAGTTTATGCTTTCATTTATTGCACCAGGTGCCATTTGTTGGGTAAAGAATCTGTAGAATGGATGACTGACTGCTACCATATTCTGCTCAGAGACGTCGTGTGTTGCGTTTGTAGACTGTTGGTAAATGGCGACAAGACAATAAGTGAATTTTTGTTGTTGTTCGGTTGCAGTTTTCAGACAATCAAAACGTGGCTTGTTTTCAACAGTCCCGGTTTCTCGAAATTTGTATATCAGTTATATGGTAGTTCTGTGTGAAATTAATATTTCTTCTGGGTGCCTATTTTTGAAATCTAAGGCTATGATAAGACAGATGCATTACACAGACATCAGGATCACTACAATGCTCTATTGTTTAGTAAATGCCGCATCCAATATCCAGACAAACAATGCAAATTTTAACTTTCTCTGTTAGTAATTTTTGAACAACACGTATCACATTTTAACTATGAAAAAAAATCTGCTCTTATTTGATGTGTAACATAACATTCTGTGCATTTGAAAAATAAAATGATCCTGATCCAGATCCAGGATGTATATTTTAAGATGGCAGCTGTGTTCTGGAAATTAAAAAAAAAGTAGGTCTCCTTCACCCATTGTTTGATGGGGTACTCAAATATTTCATTTTCCCTTCCGTTTGTGAAATAAAAGGACGTCCTGGGACTTCGGACTTCCCTTGTGTAAGTTTCAAGATGTATCAACCTTACGACGTTATTTCCGCGTTTCTCTATTATTTTGGCGCAGTAATACTAAACTACCAAATGAATAGTAATCATAATTTAATTCCACCTTTGTCTTTATTTCACTTCTTTTCCGTGATCATATCTCATCGACAAAACTTGCCAGTTTTTCATGTATATGTTATTTCTTTATCTACTTCACTTACCTGTACTCGAAAGCACCCTTTCGATCCACATTAACTCATAAACACACAACGCACAACAAAATATTACAGTTTCTAATCAAAATAGAAAATTCTTGTGAAAAGTATAATACAAGTTTTGTTTAAAGTGACAATAATTAGCCCTCAATACAATACTTCGTGTTAGATTAGGTTATGTTAGTTTTTGTGAGAATAGACAAACCTATCTTACGTATCTTTATATAAACAATATTATTTTAAAATATCTTGCTTTCTTGTACAGAAGTGAAGCTATATTTAGGCGCACAGTATGGTGAGGGGCAGCAATCTTTACTCTTAAGGTTAATGTACAGCAACGATCTTCCAACAAAAGCAATATCTCTGTATACGAGGGTTAAGTCGTAAGTCAAGGCAACTATTTTTTTATTCTTTTTTCGAACGGGGGATAACATGACAGATTGAGAAGATACACATTGGAAAGCTTATGGCATGGGCTATCGAATTACCTTACCAGAGGAAGGCTGGATGAAGAAGGCCCTCTTGGGGAACAAGCAAAACAGGCCGCCCACTGCGCGGCAGATTGGTAGTAGACACTCTGCCCCGTTTGAAAGCCGCTTTCCACTTCGGCCCTGTTCGATAGGGTAGGGTACGCAAGGCTACTTTCACATACGCACGTTGTTCACTCTTCGTGACCTCCATTCCGGACCACTGTCGCTCACTTACTGAACTTCGGGGCGTGCAGCTCTGTATTCACATACACCATCTGGTGTGACCACTCGACAGCCCATGTCATAAGCTTTCCAACGTATATCTTCGATCTGACCTGTTATCCCCCATTCGAAAGAAAAAAAAAGTAGTTGCCATGACTTGTGATTTAACCCTCGTATGTCTAATGCATTTTTATCGTTGCACGAAATTTCAATGCTGCTCCTACAAATTCAAGCCTAGGCAGTTCTAACTTTCAGGGAAGAAAGTTCATAACAAATTCAAGAGTTCACTCCATTCCATTATGATGACTGCCCAACAATTAAAGCTATCAAGCTTTATCTGAGCTTGCACCAAGTTGCCATTTCAATTGTTGCTGGGTATTGTTTTTTCAATTTTGAATTCTGCTGTTAACACTGACTCTTACTTTTTTGCTTCTTTTATAATTTTGTTGTGATAATTAGTTTGCAATAGTTTTTGTGGTGATCTTTATAATTCAGATTCTTTAACTAATTAAAGTTTATGTATTGAAAAATATTTAAAAAAATGAAAATTTACAAGAAAAGCTTTCTCCTTAGATGAAAGTTATAATTAATGTATTTACAATAATTGAATAAGAGTTCAATCAATGCCGAATTTTTATTTTCGTTTGTTTTCATTGTTGAAATCGCTTGATTGTTGTTATGAATATCAAAACCTCTAACAATGAATCTCTTTCAACACTGAAGAAAAACGAAAATGAAAAATCGACATTGATCGAATTCTTGAACTGGTTATGAACTTTCTTCCCTGAAAGTTAGAACTCTCGAGGCTTGAATTTGTAGGAGCAGCATTAAAATTTCGTGCAACGATAAAAATATATTAAAAATATACAGAGGTAGTGCTGCCATTTTTGTTTTTTTGTTTTTTGGAGAACGTTGCTTTACATTAACTGTAACAAGTTTACCTCAAGAAATGTTACTGGAATGGTCCATCTCTCTTGCAATATACGTTCATAGTTATCAAAAGTTTTAAGAAGATTTTCCGATACAAAACATAACCATATTTCTTTTATACCCCAAACCAAGTCATATTCCTATTTTTCTTTACCTCATAGGCCTACCTATCTTTGTTGTTAAAACTGTAATATGACTTTGCAATAAATATCAAAAAGAAAAAAAAATATATCTCTTTTATATTAGCCTGCTTCAGAGACAGAAAGAGACCTTTAGGGCCAGTGCGAGGGTTATCTGGTGTTACAAATCATTTAACAGGAATGATGCACAGTATATAAAATTGGGCAAGAAAAATTACTCTCAAGTGTTGATACGTTGACAAATAAAGAAGAAGAAGAAGAAAAATAAACAGACCTTGCTGTTCAGATGTTTCCTTAACAACTTGTTTCCTTCTGAAACGTGGGAAGGCTGTTATCACAACCGAGGGAATTAGCTGAGTTCCTTTTATACGCACGATCGTGGCCAATGAAAAACGAAGAGTATAAGTAAGAAAAAAAAGAAGAAGAAGAAAATGGCGAAGGAATGTTCCAGATTTTACGTTTCTCAATCAAGAATTCAGGAACCATAACAATGAAATTTTATTCCCTGAAAGCTTTTTTTTTTTTTCTTTCCGTCCCTTATAGATATGGGAGGTAAGAGTGTAGATTATATAGCCAGAAAACTCTTCTGGGCTTTTGATTCTCTCCTCTGACATATCATCATCTGGAACGTTCGATGCCTCTTCTAAAATTTCCTTTTCGTGAAAGAGCTTCCATCTTCCCCCTTCCCCCCCAAACGCTTACATACACACTCACATACTCCTCTGCATTATTTCCCCCGAATGAAAGTTTGCATCAGCGCTGAACGCTGGCCAAGTTGACGACAGCGTTATCAAGATATAAAGTGCATAAAAGATTTTACATCCCTGAATAATTCACTCAAACATCATTTTATGGTCGATGTGCATTTTGTGTCGTTTATGAATGTTTGAACCAATCTGAGATAAACTTTATATATAAAGTTCAGTATGTTTGTATCTGTGTGTGTTTTCATGCATGATATGATCATTTCTTTATATCATGTACTGAAAAGAGAGAATTCGGAGGATATTAAAAGCTAAAAGTCATCGTCACTTAACCCCAGTTAAGAGAGTAATTGCCGTTGAATATGCGTTTGATATCTTTAGAAATAAACCTGCTGTTGCTATAGAAACGTTGTGACGTTTAAAGGTACGTCATACACCGTCACCAAATTTCGTTTCGTTAGCTTAGTGTTTACGAGGGGTGTCTGAAAAATTTCCGACCTAACACAGAAGGAGAGGGAGAATTAGGACAAGTAGTATTTGTTTTTCAAGGTAATCACCGTTGGGATGTACACAGTTAATGCAACGTTCCTAGAGCAATCGTAAAACCTTGTTATGGAAATCTTTTTTCTACTGACAGACCACTCTTTCATATCAATTATAATCTCAGTATAATCACTAAATTGGTGACACTTCAAGTCCTTTTTTATACTACCAAATATGTCAAATCCGAAGGTGCCATATCTGGAGAATATAGCGAATGGGGTAACATTTCGAAGTCACAGGTCTTCATCCGTGGGCGAGTGCATTGTCCACATAAAGGAGCATCGTACATGCCACAACTAGCATCAACATTGGAAGCGGGAAATTAGAACATGTATCTATTCTTAAGTTATCAATGAAGTATTATAAGCCAGGATATAACATGTGGAGAAGATATGAAGACGAGAATAGCGATGGTAAAAGAAGGATTTACTAGATGGGAAGAATCTCTTCTGTGAATCCATGAACAAGAATTTCAAGAAAATATGGATTTAATGTTTTGTATGAAGTATTGTTATATATGGAGCCAAAACATGGAGTCTACGAAACAGTAAAGAAACACAACTGGAAGCTTTGGAAACGTGAACATGGAGAATAATGTAGAAAATCAGCTGGACAACAAAAGATTCGTAATGAGGAAGTAATAAAGAGAATAAACGAGAAGAATTATACTGAAGACAATAAAGAACAGAAACAAACTGGTTAGAACATTGGCTGCACCGAGATTGTATAATAAGAGAATAAATTGAAGATATGTTTGTGGAAAAGAGAAGACGAATCTAGATCCTTGATGGTATTAAAGAAGATAAATTCTATGCTGAGACGAAAACGAAAGTGCATGATCAGGGTGAATAAACGATGACATAAGGTGTCTTGAAGGATGTGCTGCTTTCGGCAGATGAAGGTGGTGAACGTGCATGCTATAATCGAATTTAAGGTTAATGTAAAGCAATGATCTCCAACAAAAGATGGCAGCACCCACAGGCGCCGGAACCTGGGGGTTGAGACCCATTGATGCCCCTCAATAATTCTTTGTGGGTGTTCAGCCCCCTCCATGTTCCAGTGTTATTTCAAACGTTCTTATTTCTTCAAACTGTTCTTCTTGCCTATATTTTATAAACTTAGAGGTCTTTTCTTAATTTGGAAAGAACATTTAAAGTCAATATGGAATGGCCATACCGGGACAATTCCAGCCCAGAGGTGGTCCAGAAAGGTGGTCTACGACTGTAACGATTGCTATGACCTTTAGCTCACCAGATGTTCCTGGTTAAACATGTAGACAATAGAAACAATAAGAATACTAAAGACATTGTTAACCAATAAGTTAATATTTTCGCGCATCAATTCAACCTCTCATTCAGTTGGTTTAAAAGGAAAGGAATATGGGTAGTGCTTAATCCTAAATTTCCTTCTAAGAATCACCAACTCTAGGAGGCCGGGGTCGTTTGGACCAAAGAAATTGTCATTAGGGGACAGACCCCCTTCCCCGCAATATATTGCTGTTCTTAAGGATTTATTTTGAACAAAGTAGTTCATTCACGCTGACTTACAACTTTAAATCTATAAATCTATCTACGAATCTAGGCTAGCTTTCCACTTATAAAATCTTGATTGAATATGTCTACCTACGTATCTTTATATATTTTTCCTTTGAAAAAAAAAAGAACTAATTTATGATTGAAAGTGCTATGAATTGAAGCAAACATTCATTGTTTTAAGAAGTAAGCAAGGTACAAGTCAACAATTAAATTTCACTCCTTTTGAAATATTGAAATATTTGTTGAAACTAATCTAAAAGTACAATATATCATTAAGAACATAACTAGATCCCGAAATGTTTTAAGTATGTTACAAGAAATTCCGTCGAGTATTCACCGAAGAGGCTCGGATTTTTAAAGTTAAAGATGGTGGTGTGTCATCTGTAAACCTGCGATAATTTTGTCCAATTAGATGGACAATCCGATTTACTCCTTCCGCTTTGTCTCTTCAACCAGGGAAAACTGATGTCTCATGAGAGAAGTTACAGAAAGAGAGAAATCGGATACAGGATCTAAAGCTCATAATTTTCAAATTCAATTGAAGTCATTGAATGCTCACTTTTTAAAGTCTCCAGAGGAATTTTATCAGCAAATGTTTTATGGAGGAATTGATACGTGTGTAAAATGAATGCATATCTACTCGATTTAAATTGAAAGTTCATGATCAAAGCAGAAAAGTGTGTTACTGGTGCATGCAACATCTGTGATGAGTTTGCAGACTTCTATAAAGATGACCGTGACAAAAATAGGGTGATTTTACGCAGATATATGTTCCTGGATATGAATCTGAAAACAAAAGAAACAATAGTTAACATTCTAAAGACAAATTGTCTTTAAAAGAATATGCTATTAGAATTTGCAAAATTCATTCGATTCAATATCAACATGTAGAGCAGAGATCATTTTAAAGCCTCAGGGGGCTGGAGATATGCCTGAGATCAACCACGACTCAGAGTCGACTTTAATATTCTTGCCTTGCTCAATATCCACGATGACCGTGATCAGCTTTTGGAAATGAAATGGATAGGATTTGTAACAGCCTAGTTGCTGTTCCATTTTTATTTATTTTCTCCCCCTTTTAGTTTCTTAGTCCGTTCTGTTTCCTTTCTGTGTGTTCTCTTTAGCTCATTCTCTTTGGTTGGTTTTAGTCTCTTTGAGCGTGTTTCGTTTTATTTCTGCTTTGGATTTTTATCGTTATCCATCCAGGTTTTCGGTAGTCACGCAGCAATGACTTGGATCTAACGCTTGTTTTTGATTGGACCCTAGTCAATGCTTCGTGACTTGTTTTTTGCTGATTGGTGTGAATCAGCCTTCTTCTCCGTTTGCTGGGAGAACTGCTCTCCCACGCCATGTTAGTTCAGATCCAATTTTAAAGACGAGACGAATGGACGTATGGGCTTTCCGTCATCTGTACTTCCTAAGCCCTGTCTACGAGAGGTAGATATAAACACCGAATTTAATATACATTCTGATAATATTTCGACTGATTTCGTCCGTTCCGGAAAATTATATTAAATCTTATTAAGAAGAATTAGAACCGATATAAGTGCTATCAGGACTTTTTCACCGACATTATTTCGGAATTTTCGACTTATTAAATTTATATTTTGTTTTGAGATTATTTATCGAAATGTACAATATGTTCTAAATTTTAGTATGGGGCCGCTATTAACCAAATTCTTACATTACAAGTATTGGTTCGTTAGATTTTAATAATCATATGCCAATTACTTAATCAACTTACTTGTGTTCATTACTTAATCAAATTAGCAACATGTCTGTTCGACTAACTTTGCGTACCGTTTCGATGTTAATAGTAAATTTAATATTATTCAATAATTGGTTCGATAATTTTGGTTTCAACTCCAGCCATTATTCTCCGATAGAAAAGTCATATTTTATAATATTATTTTGTATTTTCAAGATTTATTCAGAACTTCTTTTGTATAATGTAGTAATCATCTGTAATGACGTCACGCAATTATTAGAGCGAAATTGATTCTTTCTGCACCATGTATTTTGGACTAGAACTTCTTTCGTGTAAGTAATACTGTGATAAAACTTTTCTAAATTAAATAACAATGTTTTGGAAATAATTTGTGAAAATATCAACAAAATTTATTAATTATTATAGAAATTATGGACATTTATATGTGACTACGCAACTTTCAGTTCTGCTTAATTAATTCAGTGTACACCAGATAGATCATTCAAATTTGTTTGTTCCTTCTACTCAACAGTAATTCTGTTCAGATCCTTATGAAATTATCATATCCGAAACCGTGCGTATGTAAGTTAAGAGTAATAAATTGAAATTCTGAAATTTTTATATTTCTTCGAAAATATCTTGTGTTTATGTTCAGTGAACGTAGGATAGAAACCTCTCAGTTAACCAGGTACGATCTACGGCATTAGTTGATAATCCTCATACAGTGTTTAGTAATATTTATAATGTGCAGTGAGTTATTTAATGTTTGACTTGATATTTATTGGAAATTAGCTACTAATCGTTACGTGAAGTTGACAGCAATTGATACTAAATTATTACTGTGTTTCGGTAAAGCTATTGTTTTGAGTGATACGTTTTAATTAGATTAGATCGGTTCATAAATCCGTAGACCAGTGGTAGGATTCTTTTGCCAGCTGAGAAGTGATAACTTGGGAAAGGAACTATATATTGAATTTCTGGTTATTTCTGCGTTGACATATGAAGTGATTCCAGCATGTGATTTGTGTGAATATAAATATTATTTGCATTTGTGCGTTACGACACTACGTTTGGATTGAGTTGCGACCGTCATTCGTTTGTGTTCGTTCGTCTTTATTTCAGGAATTGCGATTCCAGACTACAGGTGTGGGCCCTACTAAGGTAAAGGTAAGACATGGTCTTTTGCCACCCTGTAGACTTCGAAGTGAGTAAAGACATAGTATGAGTCACATATGAGTCGTTATGCGTATCATCGTTTGAGATTATTTCCCAAGTAAAGATTTGAGTTTTCTTTCTTAATCTGTCGCTAATCTGAACCAGCTGGTACTTCAGAGTATGAACTGACGATCTAATTAAAAAGATTGGAGGTGTCGCCTTATCGGTATTTCCTCCCTCGTACTAATTTACTGTCTTTTAGCAGCAATCACAAGGATCTGGAATCCTCTTTCCCAGATATTCTTAAATCTGGAAGGCATTTCTGCGCCGCTCGTCTGGGGTGTAGAAAATGTTTGGAGCTAGAGGTTAGGTTAGATGCGTTGCGTGGGTACTCTAGGCTTCTGGCGACCCTATTTGTCTGAGTGATCCTCTTTTAAGATCTTAGGTTGGGGACGTTTCACTTCTACAAATTCAAGCCTAGAGAGTTCTAACTTTCTTTTCATAACCAATTCAATCAAGAGTTCGATCAATGCCGATTTCTAATTTTTTACTTTTTTTCATTGTTGAAATTGTTTCATTGTTGTTGTGAATATCAAAACCTATAACAATAAAGTTCTTCGAACAATGAACAAAAAATAAAATAAAAAAAGTCATTGATCGAATTTCAACTTCTGTAACAACGCCATCACCACTCTATCATGGAAATTGAAATGGCACTGATCGAACTCTTGAATTGGTTACGAAGTTTCTTCCCTGAAAGTTAGAACTCTCTAGGCTTGAATTTGGAGGAGCAGCATTAAAATTTCGTGCTACGATAAAAATACATTAGACATATACGGAGATAGTGCTGCCATCTTTTGTTGGAGATCATTGTTTTACATTAATCTTAATCGAAATTTGTGGTAGTGGGATGGACTTCTCCATTTTCTTCTGGACGATTTGGCTTGGAATGGTGCTTGATGTTTTTAATTTTCTTACGCAGTCTTCTTCCGGATTTCTGAATGTGTACATTGTAAACAAGAATTCTACATATTTCTTTTTTCAGTTCTGAAATAAAACGTATTTGCTTTGCTCAGCTATTGCTTTTTATATTCTTATTATGTTTCACCTTAATCGTGGAATCGATATGAATGTAATTAATGTTTGGACTTCAGGCATCTGTTGCTCAGTCCGGGATATGGTAGAGGAAAGGATGTAGGAAGGAGTCAGCCAGGACCTAATTTGAAGGTATCGTTCCAACATTTGGCTAGTGCGATTGAGAAAACATTTGGAAAACCTCGGTCAGGATGTAGAACCCAAGACTTGCCGAATGCAAAGATAATGGTTTAATAACTTCACTATGGCCGCTTGGTACCTTAGCCCTTGATATTCAAATAGTGTACAGAACAGTTTTAAATATCCTTTGTTTTGAATTATCAATTTTTAAATGTTACTCTGTTCAAAACATTTAAAATAATTGTTACGTATTCATTGAATCTTCAGCAACCTTTCTTTTGGATTAACATTGTTTTTATAGTTTTACTCTGTTCAACAGTTTTATGCAACCGCCTATAATTTTTCAATATTAACAAATTCAATAAAGATAATTTACAAATTATATTGACTTGTATGTTCTTTTATTGGTTAGGTAAATCTGAAATATTTACTGTTATCATTTGATGGTCATAAACAAAGATGAAAGAAGTATTTATGTTTACAAGTGTATATAAAATGTTTCGAAAGGATTCAAGTACTCCAGAGATCTAGAGGCAAAGCAAAGTGGTTGAGAAACAATGGATTAGGAAGAAAATTTAAAATCATTCAATCTAAGTTTATTTACCTGAAATGTGAATCGTAAAGATTTAAGTTAGGCTTTAGGTTAGGTTACGGAAAGTATCGTCTGATTAATGGAAATGAATTCTACTGATCCACTAGATCTCACGTTCATTATGCTAAAATATTTACACTTCATCAACGCATCCACTTTGAGTCCAAATTAGCGAATTGAAGAAATATGAACGTTCCAATTTCGATAGGTATTCACGTTCAATGTATACGGTTCTCGACAAACGTTATGAATCAAAATATTTGCCCCTCACCTACCATGTATATCCTACCATGCGATATGAAACCTATACCAAAGATTCCAATTTGCTCATATTGGCAAAGTAATGCTACTGGGACACTATTATTGTTAGTTACATAGATAGATAGGGAGATAAAATACAATAACACAGAGAGAAAATTAGATCTCTTTACGTTGTTGACTTCTTCTTTCACAACATTAACGGATTCGAAAGAATGGCGTAAGAAGAGCAAAGCTAAAAGAAAAACGTAAAGAAAAAGTGCCGTCTTTTCCTTCTTGTCTCAGCAGATTTTTCCTCTCTCTTTCATCCCTTTACAAGATTCCTCTCTGTGTTGACCTCTTTTGATTCTTCCTTCCGATGTACCTAACTGCAAAGTATTTTGGAGTAGAACTCCTCCAGAAGAGAGAGAGAGAGAGAGAGAGCAAAACCTCTCTGATCAATCCATACAACACACACACAGTGAGAGAAAGAGAGAGAGAGAGAGTTTGGAATGTATGCTCTCTTAGATGTCTGTAAATTCATTCCTAAAGTTGAATTTCTGGAAAATGGGAGGATCCCTCAGGGAAATTCAAATCTTCGACTTCACTTTTCTTCGGTCCTTTTCTCCTTCTTCATCCAGTCTTTCTCTTCTTCGTCTCTTCCAAGAAGGAAGACACAAAAGTACAACAATTCTGTGTCGAAAGGATCGTTCAACATAAAGATATATTTATATATATATGTTCACTTATTTACGTACTCACAAAGGAATGTAAACCCAAATAATTCTGGAAAGTTTGGTAATCGTGGAATTTTCCAGAAGATTTCAAATGTTGTATTTTTTTTTTTTACAATGGATCTGTCAATAAATGCATGTCTCGAACTTTCTCTAAACTTTTATCTGTGGATAGAAAATTTAGATAATGTAAAGTGATGAGAGAATTCTACAAGATGTTATCTAGAATCAAATAAATTTTAAATTCATGAGTAAGATGAACAGTATTATTTTTCTCAGAACCAAATAACTACGCAGTTTCTTGCAGATTTCTATTTGCAATTGTTTCTCTTTGAAGTTGTATTCCACTGTTAATAACATAGACATAATTCTCATTGTAATATATCCTTCAGCCACTTTTTCTTTATTTACCTCCCAACGAGTAAGTTCAAGTATGTAAAATACTGTTTCTTGAATAAACCTCTTTTTACGTGTAAACATTGTGATATAACATTCAGATTTTTTATTTTTAAGGAATTTAGGCAACTATGGGATGAATTGTTGGAATGAAGAAAGTAGGGGGAAACGGTAGAACCCCAATAAAATCCACGCACAGGGTGTTTGACCAACACAAAGCCCAGTTGCCATGCACAGGGATCGAACCGACGACCCCTAGAACCAGAGGTGAGCGCTCTACCATTGAGCCACCGCGTCCCTATTCAGATGATTTTTTTTTTAAATTGAGCATTTCACTTTTCTTTCATTTCATTTTCCATAATGAAATGTCACATTTGTCAAACTCTCATATCATGTAAGGATGCGTAATCTCAAAGGGAAGGAGAAAAGGAATCTTTAAACTGTGGCAAATACCTCTCTTTATGGTAATTGATAACCTTTAGTCATCTTTGGCTCAGAGTGGAATAGAGTAGGAGCGAGTTTGTGGAAGCAAGTTGGCCAAGGCCTGGTTTGAAGTACCGTTCCGGCATTAGACTGGTGTGACTTGAGTAAAAAAAAAATGGAAAAAGTAAGTCAGGGTGGCAAATTTCTGGCCACGAACTCAGAACCTTCTGAATGCGAATCCACCGTTCTACTACCAGAGCTAAAGGCATTAGGGTAGTTAGTGCAAGTCAACGACGTTACCAATACTACTTTTACACGAGTATAAATGCTTGGTTTCACTAATCATCCATTCAGGAAATGTGAAAAGGATAAAACATATCATTACTGTATCACAAAAGGATTTCTGTCATACATGAACCACGTTTTGCTGACTTGTTTAATTCTACGTTCATATTTTTAGATACAATCATTCTGAACAGAAATTTGTCTTCCTTCCTAAAAATACCTTTCTCAACTTCAACTTTACGCGGGGAAAGTCTCTTTGCATTCACATTATGTCGAAATAACAGAATATCACAAAACAATGTAAATGTACAAACAAACATGTTAAAATCATTTAAACTGATCAACTGCAACTGTTTAACATTATAAATACTGTATCCTCATACAATTGTAAAGAAGAGTGTGTTACGTTGCTATCTTGTTGGCACAAAAGACACTATAGCTACATTATTTAGCTCAAGCATGATATGCAGAACGACCCTCCAATGGAATGCTCCCATTTATGGTTCAAGAGAGATATAAATACTCATAGTTGCAATATACATAAGTGCATGATAACCTATTAAGAAGGTTGACCATTTAGAAATAGACACGAAAAAGAAACTGAAATTTACTGGAGTGAGTGAGTCTCACAGATATGCAAAATGAAACTTTTTGTGAGTTGTTTGGATTTCAATACGTATTGTCACGCAATCTGAACATACTAATTGCAAAAACGAAATTAGTTTTTCTTCATCACGTAACGTTTTATCACAAATTTCATTTAAATTTTTTATGTACAGTACACTAAATTTTATATTTGGCATCATTACGTCGGAATCTCGTTCTAACACACCCAAAATCAACATTTTGGCTGGGTGAAGTCAAAAACTGCAACACACACCCAAACCATCCATTAATATAAATAGGGTCGCCAGGAGCCTAGAGTACAACGCATCCAGCTAAACTCTAGCTCCAAACATTTTCTACACCCCAGACGAGCGGTGCAGAAATGTCTTCCAGATTTAAGAATATCTGGGAAAGAGGATTCCAGATCCTTGTGATTGCTGCTAAAAGACAGTAAATTAGTACGAGGGAGGAAATACCGATAAGGCGACACCTCCAATTTTTTTAATTAGATCGTCGGTTCATACTCTGAAGTACCAGCTGGTTCAGATTAGCGATAGTCTAAGAAAGAAAACGAAAATCTTTACCTGGAAATAATCTCAAACGATGATACGCATAACGACTCATATGTGACTCATACTGCATCTTTACTCACTTCGAAGTCTACAGGGTGGCAAAAGACCATGTCTTACCTTTACCTTAGTAGGGCCCACACCTGTAGTCTGGAATCGCAATTCCTGAAATAAAGACGACGAACACAACGAACGGCGGTCGCAACTCAACCTAAACGTCGTGTCATAACGCAAATGCAAATAATCTATTCACACACATCACATACTGGAGTCACTTCATATATCATAACGCAGTATCTGCAGAATTCAATATATGTATACTTCATTTCCCAAGTTATAACATCTCAGCTGGTGAAAGAATCCTACCACTAGACCACAGATTTATGAATCAAACCTAATATAACTAAAACGCATCTCTCAAAACGATAGGATAACCGAAACAGAGAAATAAATTAGTATTAATTGCTTTCAAACTTGACTTAATTATCCGTAGTTAAATTCAGATGAATATCATGGTAAACGTTAAATAAATCACTGCACAACACAAATAATATCACACACACTGTATATGGATACTCAACTAATGCCTTACGTAATACTTAGTGAACTGAGAGGTTATATAAACTATGTTCATTGAAAAGAAACTCAAGAGTTCAAAGAAATAGAAAGATTTCAAAATTTCAATTTATTCATCGGATTTTTCACAATATTAGCTTTTGGAGGTAATAATTTCATAAAAATCAGAACAGAATTAAGATTGTGCTGTCGAAATCAAACAAAGTTGTATCTTCTATTTTTTTACATATTGTGAATTAATTAAGCGAAAACGAAAGTTGCTTTTGCAGATATAAATGTTTATAATTTCTATAATAATTAATAAACTTTGCTGAAATCTTCACGTGATAGTTCAAAAACATTGCTATTTAATTTAGAAAAGGTTTTACCACATTGTTTCATACAGAAATGGAGTTATTATACAAAACATACCTTGACGAAAGAAACCAGTTAGCCTTATGGTAGGCGTGACGTCATGACAGGTGGTTACTACATTATACAAATGACTCTTTGAATAAATCGTGAAATATGCAATAATAATATTATAAATGTGATAATTGAACGGAGGATAGTGGTTGTAGTTGAAACCAATATTAAATAATAATTTCGAGGTTTTAAATTTACAATTAAAGTCAAAATAATCAAAAAGCTGTACGTAAAAGTGGTCGAACATTGTCGTTATTTTGACTAATAGCGGTGATGTATGGTAGCTGTTAACATTGCTAACCGGGAATTTTAAATAGAAATGGAAACTGGGAGACTAAAAGCATTTGATTATTAGAATCTAACGACCCGATACTTAAAATGTAGTAATTCGGTTAATAGCGGCCCCAGACTGAATCTAATACATAATACCCGTACTGACAAATAATCTTAAAACTAAAATAATAATTTTAATGAAGTGAAAATTTCGAAAAAAAGTTGTCGATTAAAAGTCTTGTTAGCACTTGTATCAACTATTGTTCTTGTAATAACCATAAATATATTCCACCGGAATGGACGAAATAATATCGGAATATTCTTCGATTTACTAAATTTAGCATATATATATCTTTACCAATTGTAGTTAGAGCTCTTGAAATACAAAAGACTGAAAGCCCACACATCTATCCTTCGGGTCGGAAAAATTGGAACTGAAACTAATATGGCGGGGAGAGCAGTTCTCCCATCAAACGGAGAAGAATGCTGATTCACACCAATCAGCAAGAAACACGGAGCCAAGCATTGACTAGGATCTAATCAAAATAAAGCACTAAATCCAAGTCAATGCTTCGTGACTAACGAAAAAACCTGAATAGATAAAGACTGAAAATAAAAGCGAAAAAAAAAGACGAAACACGCCCAAAGCGTGACTAAAACCAAACAAAGAGAACAATCTAAGGACAGCACGAAAGGAAACAGAACATTACGAAGAAATAAAAGGGGAAGAAAAATAAAAATGGAACAGCAACTAGGCTGTTACATCATACAACTGAAATTTTGCACAGACAATGAAAATTTTTATTCAAATTGCAACAATTACTTAAAAGAAAAATTAAAGTAAAGGTGATATCCTGTAAACTCTTTGACTGGTTTGATAGATTACTGCTTCACAAAACTGTGCCGTTTTGAATTTAGGCAATGTGATAATGCAGCATCTGCTACATCCATCGTCATCATCCAACAGAGGTCCGCCATCTTATTGATGTTCCAGTTTGTTTGATACCTGTTTTCTAATTCCTTAATAAACTGAAGAAACCTCCTTCCTCACTGACGCCACATAGATTCTCAGAGAAGCAGTCAAGATCAGAGTAGAAACTATACCTTTAAACTTACGTTGCATCCAAGCTATCTGATTTTTTTTCCGGCATGCGATTCGCTATTTCTTCGTAATTGGTATGTTTGTAATCACTAAGAAATTTGGTGGTCACATTCCTAAATCCAATCCAGGCTTCTCTTTCAATTGTGCTCATATTGCAATTTCGAATTCTTCATCTTGTAACAGTTTCATGATATCAGGATCTACAAAAATTCTCTCCTTCAGTTTGCTTAACGACAAAGTTGGGAATTTCTCAAACTTGAAACAATCACTTTACCTTATCGAACTGCTTCATTACGCCACATTTTTAATTTAGGTAACTGCTGATACTGGAATTTCTTCTTTCCTGCCTCAAACACTTGTCGTTTTGGACAATCTGTTCTTTCCCAGTGTTCATGACCTGCTGTTCGATTTGTATAGGAAACAAGAATTTTGTGCATCTCCTTGAAGACCCTACAACTTCCCTAGCATCTTTAAGACCTCACACCATCATCTCTTTACCGTACTTGATTTTGTTCAATTTTAGTGCAAGTATTTCACATGTTTCACGTAACTGGACAGATTTTTCAAGTGAAACCGTTCCGTACCATTACCGTTTAAGAAAATTGCTTTAAGCATTGCTTGGAAACATCGATGAAGAGTCATCAGTCAGTCACACAGAATTCTTTGCATCCCAGTTCACGAAGTAGGCTACGAACGTCACTGTACTAGACCAGAGAGGACTCTCCAGAAATACTCTTTCTCGATGTTGGTACCAGTAAAATGACATTACAGGTGCTAGAAGATTTTTGCTTCGGAGTCAGAACTAAAATCGTTCTGTGCATTGTTTTAAGAGCCCGAGTTCCCTAAATCATTCATTTCTGTTGTGTAAGGAAGATGCATTTTCCTTACTGTTTGCTAGTCTGTATCTTCGCGGGTATCATCTGATTCGGACAATGGGTTGGGGTCTTATGTTTCATGTATGTCGTAAAGCTAAAGAATATAACTCAGTGAATCTTGTGTATAAAACTTGAAGTGAGATAAATCTACCAGTTGAATGATATTTCAGAATGAGCATATAAAGTAATTGCTCAGGAGGCCGATAGATGGACCTAACTATTCTTGCCGGAAGTCAATGGGTACGGAGATTTTGTATGTTACTAATGAAGAAGAAAACGTAAATAAAAGAATAATGATAAAGTAGGAAAAAGCACAGTAAAGACAATAACTAGTAAGATGTCTGTTTATTGAAGAAATTACTCTTAAAACATGACCGGGTGCTGATGATCTATTGTACCGGCCGAGTAGTATTTCAGACCATCGACACACAAAACAAAAGAGAACTGTACAATATTGCAAATATCGCCCCAATAGATACAGTATATACATGAAAAATAGACAAACAATTTACTTTCAATCAGCAGTAGAGAAAAAGTTCATCACAGAAAACTTACTTCAAAATATGAATGAGAAAATTCTAAAACATCTTGTTACTTTTGAAGAATATCTAACAAAGTAAACAAATTGCACAGTGGAATCAACAAGTGGAACTAACATATAAACTTATTCACGGACGACGATCAGACTGAAGAAAAATATTAAGTATATAAATGAAAGAATGATAGCTGTCACTCACTAAACATCTGTTGACTTCCCAACATTCCTCTTTGTTTCCTAATTCCAAATCTACATCCAACTAAACACAATTTTATTCAATTTAACTGTAGAAATTTAGTTCATAATTCAAACAAAATATCGCAAATGGTCTTTTAATATCTGGGGGTTTCATCGGGGATTTCAGCGGTCACTTTCAGTGCGCTTTATGCTAAATCAAACTTTTGTTATACTTCCAGTCTCAACCGATTTGGGTCGACTGCTCTTAGCTGAGTGGAAGATTGCACGTTTTGGCAAACAGAGATTTCCCTGACTGTTTGCTCGGTGGGGGTAGGGTTGTCCTGGGACAGAGCCCGATTAAATATAACCAATTACCTCTAGATACTAACTAAACTATTTATGTAATTCAATAGGACGAAAGTGGCCAATTCGACCAACAGTCCAGCCTTGTGGCCCTGCGGGCATTTACTTTATCGTCGACCACAGGCCAGAGGAAGTGGAAAAGAAACCTCTGAATGTTGATACCTTGCTTCTGGTATTCGCTAGCTTGGAAAATCTTAGATTAGACGCTGCAAAGCACTTGGGAAATAAACTGAGCTCTAGCAAGAAAGCGACGGTTAGCTGTAGCGCCACCACTTATTTTGCTGTGGGTTGGGGCATGCTAATCGCTTGTGGGAGCTGGCAGAACTATGTAACTGTCCGATATATTAACGACATAGGAAAGTATGGTCGTAAAGGAGGAAATAACGTTACATACATAAGACAGCTGGTTAGGAGAACATAATAGTCCATGAAGTTTTGCTATGCACACCATTTAGTTGCTACCGTCAAATTTGTTCTTTAATCGAGAGAAGATTTTGAATACCATATAGTTGGGAGGATTTTTAGAAGATCGTCAAAGTTTCTGTGTTATGAGATAAGACCGTGATAGAGAATTTAGTTACGTCATTATTCATAAACGACTGTGTTTAGAAAGAGTTATTAATTACCAGCACTTTTCATAATAAGAACCATAGATTTACATAGTTGGAGACATTGGATAGTGTCAGTTACGAGATTTAAAGAATCATAGACTTCAAGGCAGTAACATAATATTCATTCATCAAAAGTGCAAAATAGGTTCAGTGGCAAAGACATTCATATTGGTACATTCAAGTGTATATAAATCCTAATACAAGTGATTAGTATATTAGACTATTTTCATTGAAATTAATAGTACTAGCGCTAATGAACATCGTATAGACTTTGTTATGTTTAAAGAAAGTCCTTATAGTATAAAAGACTATTCATCGGACATTGTGGAAGAAGTGATTTTCTTAACTGAACTTTGTTGGTAAAAGTCAGCAAATAGAGCGAACAAGTGTCATAGAAATAAAGAAAAAGAACTCTTACTCATTGTGAAATATCCGAATAGAAGATTGAAGACAGTATATATTTAATCCTATAATACTCTATTTTTTCTAGAAAGTTATCATATATATTCTTATCTAAAAGTACCCTGAAATCTTTTATCTACAAGTCCAATCATATCTTATTTTCTATATAGAAATATTAATATAATCTTTCAATAAATAAAGGAATGGTCAAATACTGATAAAAAGAACATCGGATATTAAAATATATTCTGCTATATTGGACATGTTATCATATACACATGAGAATTCATACCTATAAGTGATAACAACTAAGACTTATCAGTGTTTAGTGAATTATTAATTATTCACATGAGAATTCATACAAGCAAAGTACATGTGAAGAACAGTGGATATATCAAGTAAACGAACAGTGTGTTTTACAATTTCCCAGTTATGAGCATATTTCAAATACATAATCTACTCTTAATATCCAACAAAGATGTCATATTAGAAGCTAATAAAGTGCGATATATTTAAAGCGAATTAGAATAAAGTTTAGTGTATTATTTTATCTACTACCTCAAGATCATTAATACTGAAGCATAGAAAAACTGGTATTTGGTGTAATCACTTATTCTTCTTATTCAAATCCGTCAGTCTCAGATTATAACAGTGTTCACCATATTGTTTCTTCTAATAAGCTTAGTCACAAGAACAACCACCACAGCAGTACCAGAAAGTCTCCATTTATCGTAAAGCGGAGTTGAAGGGTCAAGAAATTATATTTTGGCATGCAAAGTGAAAACCATACGGATTAATGGGGCCTACTATAAAATCAATCTGAGACAAAGTAATTAGGATCGACAAAAGATGAAGGCTGTATATTCGTTATCTGTAATTTCGTGTTGCTTCACATTTTTGTGTCCTTCTTTAAATAGGAGATAAAGGTATGAATTGATCGTCTTTTCCCTCTCTTCTCCATTTTACATCCTAAAACATACGTAACAAGTGATTTTAGTTAAATGTTTCGTAAATTTTAAATGTAACTCGATATGTTCAATTTGTGTTTGTAATTTAAATTTATAATTGCATTCCTAAAGTAAAAGAGAGACGTTTTAAATGTCATGGTGCGGTGCGAATGATTAACGGACGACAACTATTTGTCTTGTTTGATCAAAGATGTTTTCCATGTTTATATTTCTAGTCACACATTGATTGCTTTAACTTGTTGTTTTTGGTAGGTTGAAACGCACTACAAGAAATTCTTTGATGGAGCCACCTGTTGCTGAAATTTGTAAAGATACGCAAAGAAGAAGCGCCATCATTCGTCCTCTTTGCCAGCGATTTGTCTTCGTTTTCTTCCTCCAAGAATTTGTAGCAAGTTGACTCAGAGGTGGAGAAGAGGATCAATCTTGAATCTTGATAGAAGGAGCTATGCTTATATTCAAGGAAAACACGGTAAATAGAAAAGCAAATTTAAGGCAGCCTTACAGGAAAAGAGGGTGAAAATGAAAAATATTTCTCACAAAATACATCGCAACTTTTTACCAAAAGAGCGTCTGTATCCTCAAAATGGCTGCTACATAAATCTGGACTTTGATCAATCATGTGTATGCTTTCGGTTAAGAGATCGTATCCAGATATTGGTTTAGAGAACAGTATTTAAATACAACTCGCATTTTGCAATACTTATATTCTTCAGCTGTATGTATGGACTGAGAAGATAAAGACATTCGGGTAGATAATATGACACTTAATGACTGCGACAGAACCTTTGGAGTAGTAACTTATTGTAGCAGTTAAGGATGTGGCGCGGCACACTGATGTGTCGCAAGGACTAACTAAGAATGCCGTGAATTGAACAAGACTTGTAGATATTCTACTGAATCGGCACCAATACGGTAATTCTTCTCTTGTGTCCACCTAATCTCTTCTGGAACTCAGTTTCTGATTGGCCTGGAAGTCTCGTAGCGATTTCTTCTGGATCTTTCGTATGGTACGGAATCTGCGTCCTTTGAGGTTTGATTTCAACTTAGGGAAGAGGAAGTAGTCGGTTGGTACCAAATCAGGGAAATAGGCTGGTTGGGGAACAAGAGGTGTCTGGTGATTTGCCAAAACTACCGAACAACGAGTGAGGAATCGCGATACATAAATCGTCTTTTATTTCGTCACAAACTTGGCTGAAGAATGTCGCATTTACAGTTTTTTTTTCGTCGAAATCGTGTGACACGAGTCTGTACTAATGCTTAGTTCAGGAACAACCTCACGGACGGTGAAATGACGGTTTTCACTGATGACTTTCCTTTCCACATGGTCGATGTCGGGGTAGATGCGGTTGGGCGTCTGGATTTTTTTTTCGGTGGAGATTCGACACGATTTGAAACCTTTGTTTCATTCGTAACATTGGGTTCGACTGAAGCATTCCTCACGATAGGCTTCATGCCACATGTCGAAAGTTTTCTTCAATTTCACACAAATTTTCAAACATACCCGCTTCTCTTACAGTTTCCTTATAGTCGGGTAACTGATAATCTCCACGAGCACTCAACATGCGTTCTAGTGCGATATTACGGTTAGCTGTCATTGCATTAATTACGATTAGATTAAATGAATAGATTCTTCTTCATTGTATTCATTCACATTAGCTTCAAGGTCTGATAACTCTTCCTGGTTACAGTAAAAACACTCCGATTAAAAAAAAAGCAGATGAATACTTATGCAAAACAGGATACAGGCTCTTGAAAAACAGATTTATCGAGCACAACTTATAACCAATCTTTCTAAAACGAATCCTCATAGTGATTATATAGTAGCGGACTTTGGACCGACTGCGGAGTCACAGCTTTCTTGACTGTGATTTATTACTGTTCTCTTCAGTCTCATGAGGCGAGTGAAACTACATTATGGACCTGATCACTACATCTTTTAACTTTGTTCACAGAAGAGTACTCGTCAAGGAACATTATTTATCCGACTATGAGGCTTACAAAGTACATTCGCAAAGTGTCTGACAAATATGCATAGTTCTGCTCGGTCAAGTGTGTATTGTACTAATATTAGCGACCCATATCGGTTATGAGTCTTCATAAATTAGGAAGTCCATTGTACTGGGTTTTAGGCTCGGACACATTCAAATATCAGCATCACTAATAAAGAAATTATTTGAGTTATAACACCACTGTTACAATCACTATATTGTGGAATGGTATTTAACACCCAATGCAATAGGTAATTCTAAATAGACTCGAATTTATTTTAGTAAAGAACCCAAACTCACATCTATTCAACGAAAAGAATAGAGAAGTGTTTTTAATCATCTTTCTGTTATTCAGAGATCAGACAAAAGCGTAATAGTTAAGAATGTGTAACGGAAAACTTTCAGTTAAAGACAACAGAGAATATCTCGTTGCTCATACACGCGTTTTCAAATTCTTGTAAAGCTGTGTATTCATTAATCAGCATTATCGAGTTACAAAGGAGAGGTGAGGTTACCAAAACCTTTGGACGTTCAGGGACAAGCAAATTCAGCAGTTTCAGTTTTCTACTTACTTGCATTTCTTCCAACCCAAAATTAAGAAAGAGAACAGAGTTCGGTTAACACCCACTTAATTTTGATTGGTTAATAATAAGAGGTGGTACTCCCCAATTGGTCAAAGCATTAATATTTCCTATTGGTAATTATCGTTACTCCGTAAGTAACATGCAGTAGTGTGCAGCTATATAAACTGGATACTTGACACCACGATCACCGACTAGAAAACTAGAACCAGAGTACTGAGGTAGTGGTTAGTTGCTCTGTAGACCAACGAGCAGAAGCCCCAAATCTTCTCTCTTACTCCTGTCGTCTATCGGAGTAAGAGAGAAAAGTCTAACTGTCAGGTGCAGTTTAACGTTGAGAAGAAGAGATGACGGGCCTAGTCTACAGAGGCCATTGGCGTAAGAAGTGCGACCTAGGTTTGAAGAAAAGTCAAGATCTTCGACGCAGCTCTCAACGTTCATTACCACAGCTATCTAGGTTCATCGCTGCAGTTCCAGAGGTATGTGAGTTGGGTTCATATACGTTATACATTCGTCATTCATTATCATGATGCTCTTTACTTTCCGTCATTGTTGTGTTAGTAATTTGTATATAACTGCATGGGTGTTATTGCCGTCTCCATCCATCTAATCTTAGTAGGTTCTTTCCTTAAAAGCCCCAAAGCATATTTTAAACTAATTCGAATTGTTTTCGTCCTTCATTTATTTAATCCTCACTGCAAGATAGAGTGCTTTCCCATTAAATTAGTAGTACATTTTTAAATTACCAAGACTGAAAGTATTGCCTAAAGAGCATAAATGAGTTATATCTCCGTTGCAGGGCAATAGTAACAAGACGAAGAAAAGTTACGCTCCGTATTCAAAATAGTTTCTCAGCGTTTTGTGAAATTTACAATATATATTAATTTTTTTTATACTTTAATAATATTCATTGAAATTCCGTGGAAGTGGTTAAAATCCCTCTTCTTAAGATCAATTGAAATGATGATAAAATAGGTAAGTAGGCAGTGTATTATAGACTCCTGTATGGCGTCTTAGTGCTGGATGCTGCAGGAGAAAATCTACGGTTGGTACTTTTATGTGGAATCGAAAATCTTCAATTTGAGATTTCTTTCTTTCTTCTTGTTAGTGATAGATAGTTGAGGTTGTATTAGGTTTCTTTATATCAAAGCGGGGTGATACATGAGGTCCATCCCACCACATATGCTACTTTTACGTATTATATCTTATTTACAGTTCTGCTGTACTTTAATTATGCAATACTCAATATTTGGTAACTAACACCTTAATTTGGAATATCCAACTCCTAACCAAAACACTAGATTTCTCCATGATGTACACATCCAATATTCTTTTATACAACATTATATTTCTGCAATCTTCGCTCAAAAACACATCTCATTTGCATCCATTCTATAATGATACTTAAATTTCTTGACGAAGAATTAACCCATAGATGCATCGTCGAGGAGAACACATTCAATGGCCACTACAATCACCTGACCTGACCCAATTAGCATTTTCTTTTAGAGTTTTATCTAAGATAAAGATAAGAGTAACACATACTTTTTTTTATATGATTCGAGTCATAAGAAAAGCATGCTACGAAACTAATGACAATAAACTCTCAGTGCCAAAGCATGCTTGAGTGTAAAATTTAGACAAGAGTGATGTATAAATGCTAAAAGCCGGTAATGTAAGCATTGAATATATTATACTTATTTACAGTTTCTGTGTCATCCTTATATCGACTTTATAATGCTGCGTGGAACCATTATACTTCATAGATTCGTAATTATAAGCGTTTTTCTTCACTTTCAAACTACATAGGGTAAAGACGAGGCAAACGGACACGAGAAAAATGGACGTCTGCTAAGAAATACAGTTGCAGCAAAATATCGAGTTTCCATTAGTGTGTCAGCAGAGACACGTGTGTTGAAGACAGGTGCCAAGGAAGAAACAGCATGTGTTGTACTGTGTAATTGCAAAAGAAGAGAAGAAGGAGAAGAAAGGTAATTTGTACAGAACACCAGTATAATATGTTGTATCTTAAGCTCTTAGTACGTAAACACATGACAAGACCCGAAGTGCTTAGTGGTAATAGTACAGCAGGGAAAAAAGCAGCCATGCACGAGAACTCCTGCATATGCCTTTCATCTGTTGGGGGTAAATCGTAAGTACATGCTTCGATAATTCATAGGAGGCAAGTGGATATAAGCTTTCGGAAGCAGATGGACAGATGGATTTCCCGTTATTTTGCAAAGGAAAATATATGTATTTTTTTTTTCAGGAAAAACGATGTAGTTTGTAAGTATAACATGGATATATCGAAACAATATAATCAGCGTTGTTTTGTTTTCGTCACAGAAATGGTTCGTCACCGAGAATGAAATACAGATAGATGCAAATGGGATGAAAATACTGTGCAAGCAGTGAGAGTAGACAAGACGACTCTTTCAACTGCTTCCAAACCGTTTCGTTTACCTCGGAATACACGAAGAAAACGAGTGGTCACGAAGGATACTATTAAGAAATTTGGCCAATATACAATTTTTTTCGAATGACATAGAAACGCAATTAGAAAGCCATCTCCTTGCGTTAGACAACATTGGTATTCTGTAAATTATTCAAGAGCAGAAAAGGTTCGTGTACAGATTTGCAGTAATGAATAATTGAGGGGTTGTGTAGGCGAAAACTTCATAACACACAAAACCAACATTATAAGAAAATTATGTTTAGAATAGGGACCCGCCTGTAAAATACGCAATGTGCATTTAGTTATTATGAATACCTAACTATTGACGAGTTTTAGAAACTACTAGCTGAAAGAAGATTAAACTGTTCTTCAGTATCAGGCTGGTTTAAATATTGCAGCTTTGCCAGTTTTGACAATTATCATTTTCCCCACACACCTCAAATATAATCGCGAATCTTGACTGATCAGAATAACTTATGTGAACTTCGAGAAAAGAAATGAAAGATTGTGTCCTCTAAATCATCAACCAAGCAGAAATCTAGAGTAGAAGTGAAATTGTGCAAAAATAGTTGTACGTGTAGAAAAGTAGATAACGAATGTGAAAACTGGGTCCAATGTATTACATGCTCTTTTTGGTTTCATATAAACTGTGTTACTAAGGGTGATGACCTGTGCTTTGAATGTAGTCAGTGTAAAATTGATTCTGATGATTATGCAAATATTAATTTTCCTCAGTATAAGTGACCTTCTGCCCCGCATGTTGGTTATTTCTATCCTCTTTTGCGCCGATTTTTTTCTCGACTTTCACGTAAAAAAGTAGCCGCGTTTAACTTATTGTCTGATCATATATGTTCTTATTTTTTTTTTACTTGTAGAATCTCTTCCCAAAGTTTGTCGCTACATTTCGTTACCATCCTGGTCGTTACTTTATAGGAGATTTCATAAGTTTGTATCAGACTCATAACTCTGAAAGTCTTTGACACGTAGAGCTTTGAATTAGAAATGGAATAGCACGTTAAGACTTGAACTATGATACAGAATTCTGTTTCTATTTCTTTAAATATTATAATTCATTTCTGTTAAGTGCTCGTTTATCATTCACTGTTTGTTTCAATGTCCTACATCCGATAGTTTCTACCAAAAAAAAAAAGGCCTTGAAAAAAATAAAAAATAACAATGTTGTTTTTATTTTTATTCTTTTAAAAAAGAGACCGAAAACTTTTAGGTCCCTTGATTCCTAATATTCCCGACTTGTTCGTCTGTATGTCTGCATCTTTGAAGTCGGGAATTGCTAGGGCTATAAAGGTGATTGGGGGTATCGTTGGAAAGGTCTAGGCAAAGCTCCGTCTAAGCCGCCCGAACTGACTTAATTGATGCAGTTGGTCAGTGTTGTCAATCTATTTTTAAAATTCATTTTTTTTTAAAATTGCTTCCATTCAGTTAAACCTATCTGCCCTAAATTTACCATAACATTGTCTAAAAACAATAAAAGAAAATACTGTGCGTCTCCCAGTTGTTAGTATTGCCAACCTATTTTCTTTAACACTCACTTTTTTTAAAAAATTGCTTCCATTACGTCAGGTGTAGCAGCAACAAACCTGGCATAAACATTATTTGACACAATTGAAAATTATTATTGGGTGTCACCGTTCCCAAGAACTCCAGTTGTGAATGTTGCCAACTAGTGTCCGAGAAATGAATCATAAACAATAAATTGTAGAGATGTGGTTGAGTTGTCGTTGAAAAAAAAATCTTTGTTAGGCTAGTTCAGAACGGAACCTTCTTGAGCAGCAGCAGACGGTTGTTAACCGCTTTCAATATTAAACATTTTTAATTTGTTCCATACCGTTAGATATATCCACACCAAACTTGACATAAATATTACGCGACACAATAGAAAATTGCTATGGATGTTCCCGTCTTTAAATACCCTGAGATGTTAGTTATCAAGGGATCTTTGCAATTATCAGTAGAATCGCTGCGCTAAATTTTTAAAAATCGATTATTTTATTTGATCAAACAAAGGTGTTTGATAAAGGCGAATAAACTACAAATATAATTTTGAACGTGAGAAAAACTATATTCGATTTTTTTAAAAAGACAAAAGTATAAACTTGTAAGCACTGGTTTAAATAAGTTCAAAGACGAATAAAAAACAAAATACGTATTGCATTAAATTGCAAGAATTCAGTCGTATTGTAGCAATAAACAATTTTCCACTTTCGTATCTGTATATAAAACATTTTGTATCTATTTATACTCAATTATTAACGAAAAATTTAATTAACATATCTCCTGGAACAAGTGTTTGTGTAATTACAGAGTTAAAGCAAACTATTTATATTCTCTAACAATAAAAGCTAGTCGAGCACAAATGTCAAGCTTTCCGAAACGTGAAATTTCTAACTCGAAGAAGAAGAAGAAGGCAGTTTCCATCTGCCTATTTTCTTTCCTTTTGTCATCTATTCCATTTCTACTTTTTTTTTTAACCTTGATGTTATTTGATGTGGAATCATTTGATTTCATTGTGTCTCTTTAGTTGTTGTTTGACTTAACAATTTCAGCTGGCGAAAAATGGAGTCTCGTTATATATTTATGCGAATTAATAGAAGACGTTCTTTGTTGAACTGAAAATAGAAGCAAGAAGCAGCGTCGAGAGTTTTTCATTACACAGCAACGAGACACGAAAGGAAAATTTTGTCTATTGTTAATTAGGGGAAACATTTTCAAAGTAAACTTTTCTCGTCACAGGAACTTGTGGTATTACTTTCTCGTTATACTATGTTGTTTTTTTTAGAACCATTTCTTTGAAGATTCAAAGATTTTCATAAAAAGTTTTATAGAAAATTGAGAAACACATAAAGAATAATATTAACGTAGGTTTCATTTAAAAAAAAAATAATAATTTATGGACCAAACTGGCAGATACTTCCTAAGTCCGTCAATAGTCTTAAGAGATCATGTTCCTGGACGAGAACTCACCCATTGAATAGGCAAAGAAGATAACCAGGACTTTCTCTAGACACCATACTCGCATTCGCGTCGTGGAACTGACAGAAACCGTAGAAAAATGCAGTCAGTGTAGCCTACAGCAGAACGCCAATCTGCTTGTCTTCGCAGTGCTAATCCGAACTCCGTGGTCAATACCACAGACCATGGAGACGGAATATAATGAATTTTTCTTTCATTAGGAGCATGCGAAGAAGTGAAATTACGGAAAATAATTTGTATTTGACTGCATTAATCACTTTGCTTTTAGAAATTATTGGATTTATTTGGATTTTCCATTCAGCCCTAACATTACATGTGCAACATAGATTACATATTTTGTACATTGCTAATATAATTACAGGTAAGGCTTCATACAATAGTTACAAAATGGAACAATAATTAGAAATAGTAATTACTAAAAATACAACAAAAAACACATCTAGATTATTTATTTATTAACTATCCAAATACAGCTCAGGCCATTTTACATTGGACAAAATAACAATGCGCAACAAACAAAACAAAATAACAACAAAGAAAAGTAATAACAATAAACTAGACATTAGAAGCAATACAGAGCTAAAAAAAACTTTACACAGAACAAGTAAAACATTAATTCTATATCGTCTAGTTCAATTTCTTTCATACAAACAGACATTACGTCAGTAGCGCGTCCCAAGTACACTGGCACAAAAGAAACAAGTTAATCGCACACAGTTTACACAATCAGTATACACATATAATGTCAGTATATATTTCAACATAAGTCAGTATATACAGTACATACTTAAACTGTCGCAGACCTAAACTGTAATTCTCAAGATCCGCCATTTTGAATCGATATGTTACTTTGGAAAAAGGGTCTTCTATGCTCCATCTTTATACTCGAACTTTCACAAAATATATATTTGTGAAAGTTCTGGTTGTCGTCTAATAGATTTGCAACTTGAAACAGACTGCGTAAAATTAACATTATGATGAACATTATTTACGGAACATAATTTCGATTTACAGAACCAAAATTTCAAATAAGAGAGTTAAACAGTTTTAGTATTATATATGAAAGGGACAACTTTTTATCCATCATAGCCGTAATTTTCAACATATATAAAAAGATACGTAAAAGTAAAAGAGCTTTCATCTATTAAACAACAATTGACGGGTCTATTCATAGAAGATAATGAGCCACAAAGTTAATAAAGACATGTTTTATTATTGTCACATTCACCTGACATCTGTTCGCACTCTGATAATCAGTATTTGATATGGGATAACCTCATCGTACAATGATTTCAGGATTGTTGTTATGTGTACACTATGTGATGCTAGGTATTATTTAAAAGAGCCCTCTTGCGCCTTATATCTGCTATGATATTTTGAAAGAGATTAAAGTGCTTATGTTTCGTCAATTAAACATTTTGGAATTTCGTAACCGATTGAATAATCTCTAATCTATAGATATGGTATATAAACAAGGTGTGTTCAATAAGTCACAAAACCCATCGGAAATGATAGAAAGTCACAGCAAATGTTGGAAATGTGTGCCACCAGGGATTTTACCAGGATTTTCAGTTTCGCGGGTACGTAAAGTTAAAATTGGGAGGGTGTAAGTGGAGTTTTGCAGGTTTCTGTCAATTTTTGACTGTAAAAATATTTGTTAGGGGGTGTTATTGAGAACTTTGGTCATGACTACCCCTCCTCCCCCAGGGCGGTCTGGCGGAATCACTGTATGCCACATACAACTTCACTCAGGTTCACTGATCGAATAACGTACCAGAATCTCCACCAGACTGTGTCCAGAAAAATCCTTGCCAATAAAGCTGAATATTTTGCTGCAGTTTCGCAAGTGGTGTGTAATGATGCGTCAAATAATCAACGGGACTTTTGTCCCCATAAGAGAAAGAGATCGGGTGATCTTGAAGGCCACAATCCTTAAGTACTGTTTCATCTCCTTGTCTATATTTCCTCTCAATGGCTGTTGATAAAGTCTGCATTTCGTTTGAATGAACATCTTACAATATTCAATTAAGTTATTAATAACAATCATGATAACAACAATAAATAGGATAGGCAAATAAGGGATATTCTGTGCTACTTTGTTTGGGCTTGTCGCTTCATTTTCATCTGAGTTGATTTCGACGAAATTTGAGAGCATCCCAATGAATGACTATTGCTGCCCATGTGGTTAGTATCGTTACAAGTGCATCTAGAATCTTTTACAGTAAACTAAAACTGTGTTCACTTTCAAAGAGTTTAGCAGCAACAAATTGCTGCACGACAACTAACGCCTCCTTGCGAAAGCACGTAAATACAAACATAATACTTTACCTCGTATTAACACTTTCATTTCGCTGGCAACGAAAAATTGCAAAGACTTCTGCTATATGGGGGCTATTAATCTAGAAACTTCTATTCTTTCTGTTGCTGAAGAATAAAACAAATGAGAACCATTAGAATACATGAATCCTCGTAATTGTTTCTATAAACGTCACCCAAAATTTCGTAGAATCTCTGGTAATTTCGTGATGTGGATTCGGCCAGCGTAAAAATAGACACAACATTGCATATTTTGTAACTTTAGTAACCATAACAACCTGACAACCTCTCAACCTTTGAAGTTTCAACAAAACTTAAATTTATTCACAGGTGAGCGATGACAACACTATAATATTAACTTTCTTAACACTAAAATAGCAGCTATCAGAATAGGAGTTTAAAAAGTGAATGATACGTGATTTATTCATTAGATTAATTTTTAATAAATGGCGTACCATTGCTCTTTGGAACTGACTTACTTGAGTATTAGAATTATCAACCATGTTCTCCTTCTTAAATATGAATTTAGACCTATTTCATACATATAACTATCGAGAAAATTTTAAACACTCAAGAAATCACATGGAGTAGATAGATGGCTGTTAGCACTTCGTGAAAATGTAATCTTTAACTCGTGTAATACTAGTTCAATTTGGACATTTTGCTTCTATCCACGAATTCTAGCACTACTCACAAAATTATATCATTTTCATTTATTCATTCAGGAAAATAATGCCTAAACAATTGGAAAAAAGTACATAATTCATCTTCAAAAATCTATCATTGGCTTGTCGTAGCACAGAGAATGTTAGAATGTAGTACACTTTTTCCTCTATTGATGGCAGCAATTTTATGAACATGGTTTGCCATCTAGCGGTAAGATACAAACTACATTATTATCACAAGGCCCATTCATTGTGTACGTTTGTTGGTACTTCGGGGCGAAAATCTTTGTAAAAACAAGTCGAACACGTGAGATATCACGCTAGCGGATGAGCAAAGCAGAGTTTCAAATCCAGCATGTGAAAGATTATTTCAAAGTTTTCGTGTGTCCTGCCCAACAATTGAACAAAACTGACCACGACAAATTTGCAACTGTGTTCATCATAAATATCTCGCTTATGATGAACATAAAAAATATGGCATAATTTTGAACTATTTTCCTAAGAAATAGCAGATCACAAATGCTCTAACGAACATAAGCATAGTACATTTTCTCTACTGTATAGAAATGTTTTTAAACTTTCTTCCTATCCTTATTACAAATCCTAGCATTTTGAAAGCTTCATTTGTAATATTTGCTATGTGACTCTTAAACGTCAATTTCAAATCAAACGAGACACCAACTTCTTAATGCATACTTATGAATTTAATAATTAAATCGATAAATCGTTTTATTTCTACTGAATGATAAAACTTCGTATAGACTTTGTAACGTTACCTCGCATCCTGCGAGATACCAGTATTCAGGTACGGTACATATATGACATCCCCCCACAGTTTATAGAAATTCATTTGTTTTTGGCAATAATATTCTAGGTATTTATAAATTTATCTTATGAAGCTTATGTTGTATATAAATCTTTAAAGTACTCATGTACTTACTGAATATTGTTTTGAATTAATATTTTTGAACCATACTACAACAACCAAAGACATTCTAAGTACTAAGAAATATATACCAAAAACTTTTAAATAATATAGAAAATACTTTACCGAAATATACTAAACCTCTTTGGAATACTATCTAGTTTTTATGTAATGTCTATGTCTATGAACCTATATAAACAACGCAAGCTGTATGTAGTAGTTAGTTATTTTGGAACTCCTGAAGTGGAAGGAGCTTCTAATAAAAGGTGATAAAGAAAATCTTGCTTTGTTTTATTGTCTTGTCTTATTTCCCTTTTGCATAGGCGTACACTGTCCTTTAGCGTACATCCCTTGTCTCCTTCAGGTAGGAGGCGACCACATATACATATACACTGTAGCAAATATTTATATGTACCCCGGATTGCATGCTAATCCTATCTTACCTTTCAGCTTAAACACAAATCCTATGCCCATAGCCGGAGCAAAGAATATACATGGTGCTCTCTACTACGATTATATTTAGAGTAAACCAGGTGTAATCGAGGATGTAACAACTCGTTGATTGATAGCGCATCAATTAGTAAAGTTGTTTAAACTGTTGTGGTTTTATGCACTGTTCGATTTGATCTATATTGCGAAGGGTGGATCCTAGAACTAATGGTTCATTGTAAGTTTTCACTTACTACCTGTTTTGGTAGAGATACAAAGATTTTATCCCTGGTTGGGATTATTCCGAATCAACAACCGGGGATGAAGTTATTGGGTGCCAGGGAAAATTCCCGGCATGCCCCCACGACAAATCGAACATTGGTTTTATGGCATCTTTCATGGAACTAATTTTAGCATATATTTTGAGATCATCCGCAAATAGCACTTTTCGTTATCCGGTATGAATTCCAATAGGTCATTAATGAACAACGGTCCAAGATTCGAACCTTGCGAGACTTCTAACAGTGCTGTATATTGAGCAGATTTATATTCCTCAAATAGAACAGACTGTCTGGGATTAGTTAGATAAGAGGGCATGAATGTAATCAAGGATCGAGAGATATGACAGTGATTTAATTTACCTAGTAATACATTGTGATTTACTGTATCGAACTAACTAACTCTATGGCTTATGGAACTCACAAGTTAATCGCCGCAGTAACGAACGTTCGCCATTAGATTGTGTTCTGGGCAATATCAAGCCAGTTTTCATCACGAACACCTACTTCTCGAATATCTCTTCTAATATTATCCTCCCAACGACGTCTCGGTCTTCCCAATGGTCTAAATCCATCCTGCCTTCCAACCAGCACAGAATATAATCTTCGTTTTTTCCCCATCCGAGCTACATGGCCTGTCCACCTTAATCGTCGCGATATCATTATTTTTGCAACATCTGGTGAATCGTACAGTCCGTCTTCATTATGCAGTCTTCTCCACTCTCCAGTCATCTCGTTCCGTTTCGGCCCGTATATCTTACTCAAGACCTTATTTTCAAACACAAATAATTTATGTTCATCTGCTAGGGTCGTACTTCAAACTTTCGCAACCGTAAAGTATTACCGGCAGAATAACAGTTCTGTATATTTTCAATTCTGACACTATCGAACGCCCTTTCAAAGTCAATATAAATCGTATCGACTTGCTTTCCTTCGTCCAACAATGTTTCAATAAACTCTGTAACAATTGCAAGGTTTGTTACCGTGCATTTTTGTGAAACAAAGCCATATTGTTTAGTTGAGATAACTGGTTCCACGTGATTAAAAATTTGTTGATACACAATCTGTTCAGAGACTTTTGCAAAGATTGGTAAGATTGCTATAGGCCTGCGGTTGGTAATTTCTCGTCTGTCATTTGTTTTAGGTATAGGACAAACTAAAGCGGATTTCAATTTGTTAGGGAAAATACATGTTTTTAGTGCCAAGTCGAAAGCAGCCAATGGGGAATATTGAAATATATCAATACATCATTTCACTATATAAAAGGGTATGCCATCAGATCTAACTGTCATTTTGGATTTTAGATTCTTTATAGCCTTTTCTATTTTATTCAAATATATTTGGTCATCAGACAGTGTTCCAATTCCTTCGTAACCCCTAGAATTACTATCAAAATTACTGAACCTTTGCGAAGAGGATACAAATACTGATTGGAAATACTGTGCAAACGTATTAGCTATTTCTTCATTGTTGCACAAATACCGACCTTCAAATTTTAGTAAATTTTGGGGAAGATGTTTTTCTTAATTTGTAAATTTTATTTTATAAGGGTCAGTCTAGTAACTGTTGACTTCGGCCCGTCACGATTGTCCTTCATGTTCGAGTTAAAAGACACCCATGCCCCTGCCTGGACTCGAACCCGAGACCTTCGAGTCGTTGCCCTAACGCCTTAAACCACACGGCCACCAGGTCGGTTTGTTTTGTTTTTAATAAATTTCCACTGTTGATCTGGATCATTATTAATATTGTTTTTCAGAATTCTATATAAAGGTCTTATAGACTATTTTTATGTCTTTCTTGACTTCCCTACGCAATAAAACTAATTCCTAACAGCAGGGTTTTGAATTTTCGATTTTCTATGTAGACTTTATATGATAAATTGTTTCAACCCTGAGTTTCTTAATAATGTCTTTCGTAAGACAGCACGGATACTTTGGGACAGAGGTTCTTTTGAAAATATTTCATAAATAATATCATAAAATGTAATAACTAAGTCACTAACATTAAATACTCTTTTAAGCATTCCCAATCAACTTCCAGTATACTTTAAGGTAGGTTTAATGTACTTCATGACAAGGTTCTTTTTGAATTTTTGTGCGTTTTGTTTATACAATGTCCACGTGTTCGTAATACACGCTGGTCATTACGATATATTTACCAATTTGTAGTTAGGGCTCAGGAGATACAAATGACGGAAAAGCTCACACATCCATCCTTTGGGTCGGTGAAATTGGAACTAACTAACATGGCGGGGAGAGCAGTTCTCCCATCAACCGGAGAAGAAGGCTGATTCACACCAATCAGCAAGAAATACAACGCCAAGCATTGACTACGATCCAATCAAAATTAAGCACTAAATCCAAGTCAATGCTTCGTGACTAAGGAAAACCTGAATAGATAAAGACTGAAAGCAAAAGCGAAAATAAACCGAAACACGCCCAAAGCGTGACTAAAGCCAAACAAATAGAAAATATATAGGGAGAGCATGAAAGGAAACAGAACATTACAAAGAAATAAAAGGGGATTAAAAATAAAAATGGAACAGCAAACTAGGCTGTTACATCGATCTGAAAGTCACAAGATGGCTCGCTTGATAACTGTAGCTATTATGATTGTAGCATGGATGTTTGACCTTATTTCAACGGTAATAACACGTTTAGGAAAAGTGGGAAATTATACTTAAAAAATTAAAAACAATCTCCAAAAATACTAAAGTAATGTTTTTATTATTACTTCATCAGTAAATAAGATTACTGAACTTAACAGACTTTTCATTTTGTAGACGTGTAATAGGCCTACATCTCTCTTTATTCGTTAAATATTTCTCCATTTTAAAGTTATTTTTTTTGTTCACACTAAACATATAACATTTCAATTTGAATTCTCTGTACGAACGGAAAATAATGCATTTCTCTTGTAGCTGGTGCTTCAACAGTATTTCTGTTTATTTGAACATGCGTGTGTGTAAAGCACGAACACACGTTCATTCTCTTTTTCTCTGTTTCCACATGCTCACAGAGAAAAAGCCCTAAACGAATTGGCATGTACCCTGATGTGTAGCTCATGCTCTTGTTTAAAAAAATATACCAACTCTTATTCATTTTTCTCTTCTTCTTCAGTCCAAAATTGATCATTAACGCCTGACTGAAAGCAAACTGCAATATTAATTCATTTCCCCCTGCAGCCAATGCATTATTACAGATAAATTCGATCAAGCATTTCTCTCGAATGCCAGAAATGTAATAATGAAGGCGGTTTCCAAATAACAAGAGGGAAATGAGTAAAAGTGGTTAAAACATCCCTTCTCGGTTTACCGCTACGGTCAGTTACCGTTGAGGGGGCACCGGGAGGGGATCAAATGGGCCATGAGACGAGAATCATGCTAGTGATGGCCAATACGATTTATTGATTTTACTCTGAAATGACTAACAGCTGACGGAATGATGCTGGTGCAATCACGGAGGAAAAAGTTTCTATAGTTTCTGCCGTGATGTAGGAATATCAAAATCGTTGCAAAGGATAAGTATAAGGGTCGGAACATTGATGTTATATTAATTATTAATCGTTATTGGAATATTTATTGAGATTTATTAATGTTCATATGGACTTGTATTAACATATTAGCTTCCTGAATTACGCTGGATTTTATTAAACAATGTTCAAAATACGGTTTTGGTATTGTTCCAGTGACAGGCATTCCAATCTAAAAGTTTTCCTCGTATTTTTCCTTAGTCATACCAGAACAATTCCGCGTTGGTTCTTTAAAAACTAGGCTCTACCCGACTTGCTCTCCACATTCTCTCCCACATCCTGTCACGGCCTGACTCAATGTTACTTAAGACCGTAAATAAAATTCAAATTCAAATTCATTTGTAGTAACTGATTGTCTCAGTTGTGTAAAATTTCAAAATTCATAAAAGAAAACCTAACTTGGCTTTTTTAAAACCTAACCTAACCCACTTTAGCTTAACTTGTAAACAATAGAACAAGGCAAAAGCTAAACAAAAGTCATCTGAACGTAATTATAAACTTTGCTGGATTACTGAGGGGAAAAGATCCAAACACAAACGGTTTTCCAAAGACCTTTGAGCCTAGAATAAAACAACTCTAACATCAAGCATATGTACA
Organism: Lepisma saccharinum; assembly: GCA_022664845.1. Lineage (NCBI taxonomy): Eukaryota > Metazoa > Arthropoda > Insecta > Zygentoma > Lepismatidae > Lepisma > Lepisma saccharinum. The sequence goes on along the minus strand of JAGDQP010014481.1, from coordinate 2,464 downwards.
AAACGTTTAAAACAACTGGAAATTATGCGATCGCAACAAAAAATTGGTGACAAAAGGAATGCTGTTGGGCGTTAAAGCATCAATGGTTATGAGTAAGAAGAAAGCAATCCGTGCGAGATGCTTTACTAGTAGTCAGTCTGTCAGAGTACTTCTAAAGCACAGAAACCTGGGATTAAAGATTGTACCATTCAGAATACGCACTATGCAGATGTTGCAAGAGACGCCGAGGCTCACCTGTGTTATTGTCACTGGCTTTCCAAAACGATAACTTCTCATGGGGAGGAGCTTCATCATTGGTATTAATCACATGAAGGATAATTTTACTTGGATGAATGTTAATGGGCCATTATGCTCGGAATTCAAGGGTATGGGTCACGAAAACTCCGCATATGTTGCTTGAGACACTTTTCACTCTAAAGAAATTAATGTTTGAATTTATTTATGGCTTTTAGGTACCCTTGGCTCAGGTCGGGATAGGGAAGGAACACGATGTAAGAAGTATGCCAGCCAAGGCTTACTTAGAAGCTACCATCTCGGCACTTGCATGGGGTGTCTGAGAAAAAAAACCCTGGGAAAACCCCAGTCAAGATGGGAGGCAGCTGAGATATTCCCAGGACCTTCCAATTGCTAAGTCAATCCCCTACCAACTCATATATGTCTGCTCGTAAAAAAACGAATGTGTGTGTTCATTATTACTATCGGTTGTACGACGAAACAGCGACGTAAAAAGCGCGACTACAAATACCGCGATGGATAAAACATTGACACAGAAAAACAGCAATGAGTTAAAAGAGCGATGTACAGAAACCGTGACTCCAAAAGAGCGATACAAAAACCGAGACGTGTAAAAACAACGACAGACAAAAACCGCGACAGGCAAAACCTGCGACGCACAAAAACCGCGACAGGCAAAAACCGCGACAGACAAAAACCATGAGGCGCAAAAAATGCTTCGTACGACAAAAGCCACAAACGGAAACCGCGAGACAGAGCAGTGACCCAAAAAACTTGCCGTGTAAGCACAGCGACAAAAACCGCGACAGACAAATCAGTGACCGAAAACCGTGACGCGCGAAAATCGCGACAGGCAAAAAGCCGCGACGCTAAGAAACCACGACACACCAAATAGCGAAAGCCAAACACAACGACAGGCAAAATCCGCGACAGACCAAAACCGCGACGCTAAAAAACAACGACGCATTAAACTGCGACAGGTAAAAACAGCTACAAACACAAAGCGCGACAGATAGAACAGTGAACCAAAAACCGTGACATGGAATGAGCTGCGATGAATAAACAGCCAAATACAAAAAGAGCGAAGGAGAAAACCTCGACAAGCAAAAAGTGCGACAGACAAAAACTGCGACGTGCAAAAACAGTGACGCGCAAATACCGCTTCGTAAGAAAAGAATGATAGACAAAAACCGCGACGACAAAGCAGCGACCCAAAAACTACGCCGCGTAAACGCAACGACAAAAACTGCAAGAGACAAATCAGTGACCCAAAACCGCGACAGGTAAAAACTGCGACATACACAAACCGCAAAAGAGAAATCAGTGATCCAAATACCACGACAGGGAAAAAGCTGCGACGCAAAAGAAAGCGACTGACGAAAACAGCGACGACAAGCAAAGCGACAGTCAAAAGCCGCGACGCGCGAAAACTGCAATAGACAATAACCCCGACGTGCAAAACCGGTACAGGCAAAAAACGCGATGCACAAAGCAGCTATAGCCAAAAATCTTGACACGCAAAAATAGCGACAGACAGAAACTGTGACAGGCCAAACAAGGCAAAGAGAACATATTCATGTTATTACTTGATGCAAAAATTAACATACATGATGGCACAACATCTATTACAGATATAAAGATCTAAAACAAAGTTTTTAAGGAAAATGTAAAAAAGGCAAATAATACTGCAGTTTAGTTACTTCTGCCATAGAGCACTGGAAATGCCTCAAAAAGCTACTTTTTGCGTTCCTATAGGCATAAAAGATACTAAAATGCATAAAAAATGTATTTAAATATGTGTAATGTGAAAGTTCCGATGAAATCTAATGTCTACTGCTTCTCTTATACAGTGTGGAATGTGTATTTGCGCCAAAACCTTACGTGATAGAACAAATGTCTTGGCATTACTGAAAATACAGGAAAATTTCATTCTATTTTGTAAAGAAAGGCTTTCAAGACCGAAAGGATGTTGCGTTGAATTATCTAACGGAAGACCTTTGACGTTAATGAATAACACGTTAGACAATGTTTTAATATCAGTACATCCTAACACTAGTCAGTTGTAAGGTCGTAAAAGTGAATCCCAATTTGCTTCATGCCGTGAAAATTCACAATCCGAACAAAAACACCAGAGGTGCAAAAAGTGGAGCCAAGTTCTTTAGCCCTAAAAAGGTGTGAAATGGGAGACGGATGAGCCAAGTTCCTTGGTGACAGCATGTAACAGGAACAA
>JAGDQP010014480.1:32617-45048 GCA_022664845.1 Lepisma saccharinum | reverse complement strand
ACGTCGCTGTGCAAAATTTCATCACTGTATGACGTCAGGAAATGAGTGAAATTAACGTTGCAAGATTTGTACCAGAGATGAAACATGATTACAGAGTAAGTTAATAAAAAGCATGTACAGACATAAATAAGGACAAACACTGCACATTAATGGCCTTAAAGTGGTACAGGCTCAGGCCTGGATAAGAGGTAAGAGAGGATGTTGGAAGGTAGTAGGCCAGCACCTAGTTTGTAGATACAATTCTGGTATTTGCCTGGTGCGACTGAGGAAAGTCTCTGGGGAAAATTGTCGGGGGGGGGGGATTGGCCACTGGTACTTCATCAGTTCCATCTCTCTGGTATCCACAATAGTCGTACTGGACTCATTCTTTCACAATGTTTTGTCTTATGTTTACAAAGGGTTCATCGTGACTTAATATCGCATTGTACGTCACATTCCTTTTTAATGGCCTGTGGCACGGAACCCCCTTTGAAAATATAAAGAAAACCCATGCTAGGCCTATGAGGAGAAAGTTATTCCCTCATCAGCATTAGTATGTTTCTACGTACTCCTAATTTATTGGCATATATTCCATATTCATACTGTAATCACTGCTTAAATAATCAGAGAAGCATGGCGCTTAATAGCTCAGATATGTTGGTACTAATTACTCCAGCGCGTACATATGCGACCTTTTTAATCCTGACTCATTGTTACCAAAGATTAGGTCTTGTGAAGTTCATGAAATTGACAGTAGGCCTTGTAGTTCACATTAATATAAATTACTCTTATCTCCTTTTAATATTAAGTTTGTCAGCTTACTTCAATTGTTTTTCCAAGTTGTACTTTAGCTCAAGAAATTTGATGTGCTCAGTTTTTGTAATAAAATACACAGCTTATGCTATTTTCCCCTCTAAACAGGCAATACGTTTCTTCCACCCTTTATGCTTTAGTGGAAACACCTATGAAACTTGACATACACCTTAAATTATATCAGCTGGCTAAGAAAAATAAGCTGGTGCTTATTACCCGGTTTTGCTCTATATCTGTATACTGTTTCTATCTCTTAGAGCTACATCTTTATAACCATACATATACACCTATCTAATAATTCTATCTCTATACTTACATTTTCGTAACTTTATCTATCTACTTTTTTGTTTCTATATCTATCTATGTTTTATATATCTTTATAGCGATATCTGTATCTATTTATTTTTCTATATATCATATATACATTTTTACATACATATATCTATCTTCTACTGGTATTTCATCATATATCGTCATATATCAAGATGTGGATTAAAATAATTAAATAAATAAATCACAGCCATATTCGATCCACTATAATGGATGAGGCCTCTCCCCAGAGGGAGAAGTTGATCTACTGCTCCCACGCTGACCAGACAGGTTGGGAGAGGAGAGCCGAGGCTCTCAACTGTGATCGTCACTGTGTTTTATTCACAGCAGCATCCCAATTGTCCTCACGTCATATATTCAATGTGTCTCAAGCGTAAAGTTTATAATCAATGTGTTTTACGGCTCAGAGACTAAGACACATTGAAACTGGAACTACTCGAAAATAAAAATTGAAATTTTTACTTTGATTTCAGCACACACAAGACTTTCTCGAGACCAAATTTCGGATTTTTTAAATGATGACTCATTTGAGATATTCAAGCCGGAAATCCGGCATTTTTCGGCAAAGGGCCGTATTTGAGCTCCGTAACAAAAATGCTGTGTGATTCGGGTTTTTGTATACGGTCATACTGTTGATAGTTCTAAAAATCGCAAAAAATTGTAGCCTTATGTTCAACTTCTTCACAAAAACATGGTGACCTTTGTGAAGATACCACATTCGCATTTACATGGTATAACGAAGAAAATCTGCTTGTACTGACCAAACAATTTCGAAATAAAAGTATTAACATCTACTTCAAGTTGGGCACATAGAAGGCTTTCTTGACACTAATCTCAAGATTTTTCTATGAGAACCTATCTGAGATATTTAAGTCTAAAATCCGGCATTCTTTTTTTTTTGGCGAAAGGCCATGTTTGAACCTCTATAGAAAAAGAGGAATGTGGGTAGAAGTTCTGGATGTTCGTTGCGCATGATCGTGACGGTAATGATCCCTAGTGTGGGGGTATCAAGGTAGTAATGATCCTGGGAGTAATACTCCGGCCACGTTGTTTGATGGTAAACGAGGATGACGTGTGTATTGAGGTGACGTAAGGAGATGTTTGTACAAGATGGTGAATTAAATTTGGCGAAAAAAAAAGAGATCAGGGTAGTAATACTCCATGCAGTAATACTCCGACCACGTTGTTCGGGGTTACAGTGACGTCGTCTGCAAAATTTCATCCCCATCCAACAAAGCTTGCAATTCGCTGTCTGCAAACTTTTTCGGTTGTCTTCCACGTTCCTCGTTTCTCACGTCCAAATCGCCACTTTTAAATTTTGTAAACCACGCATAGCACTGTGACTTACCAAGAGCATAATCACCGTAAGCTTCGGCAAGCATGCGATGCGATTCTGCAGCAGTTTTCTTCAAATGGTAACAAAAAGTCAATGCTGTCCGCACATCGTAGTTTGTAGGTACAAATTGCGCCTTGTTCAACGCTATTAAACACTACACTATGACATGAAACTTGTTTGATTGTGAGTTTTATTCATTCATTCATTCAAGGTCATCATCCGACCCTGATTTTGGGAATTTCTGGATTGTGAGTTGCAAATCGTTGTAGCAGTCAAAACAAGCAAGTGGCGCCAAGGGCGCAATTTTACGGTAACCACAGTGACAGCTGACGCCATCTATGCACAAATTGCGGTTTCATATTTACACACCTGGTACATGCTTTCTTAAAATCAATGAATAACTGGTGAACCGTCAAATTGTGTTCCCATTTCTTCTCCAAAATTTGTCTCAAGGTAAAAATTGGTCTAACGTGGGTCTATTTCTTCTAAATCCACATTGGTGATCGCCAATTAGTTCATCTACGTATACACTTAGGCACGTTAACAGAATATCACTTAATACTTTGTAACAGGCAGGAAGCAACGAGATTCCGCGGTAATTATTACAGTCCGAGTTATCGCCTTTTATGTAGATCGGAACTATTATTGAGGTTTTTCATTTCTTTGGAAGCTTCTCCTTTCTCCATATAGCACTTATCAATTTATGTAATTCCTTGATTAGTGCAGTTTCTCCCTCTTTAATTAATTCGGCTGGAACATTGTCTGTTCGCGGTGATTTGAAATATTTTTCAATTTCTTTACCGACATTTCGATCTCGATCTCGCTAGGTTCGGGAATCCACGGTTCTGCAGTATGGATTTCAAATTTCTCTGTTTGTTTCCCGTTGTGTACATTAAGAAGTTTGTCGAAATAACGTTTCCACACATCGACAATTGTAGTCGGATCAGCCTGTAGATCTCTACGTTCATTTCTAATCATTCCTAAAATCGGCATGTAACTTTTATTAACGAGTTTACTCCTTGGTATAGATCTCGTATGTTATTTGTCTTCCCGTTTTCCACTATCTCCTGAATCTTCTGCGTCAGATATTCTCGCTTTTTGTTTCTGAGCCCGCGTGCGGCATTTCGTTTCGCGTTACTGTAGTGGTTGATATTTGCCTCAGTTTTGTTACTTAGCCATTGTTGCCTTGCTTGTTTTGATTCCTCATGAAACTTAAGGCGTTCTTCATCAAACTTTCGCTGCGCTCTTAACTGTTTCACGAATTGCCTCCTCCTCCATCTTACTTACATCAATTTTATTATTGATTTCATCATTATTATTACTCGAGTCGACTATGATTTCGAATCTATTTGAGAGTTCGATGCTCGGATCATTTAATCGTTTAACTTCGAATTTAAGTTGTTTTGATCCCTTGCTTTCCCTGTTTGCTATGCATAACTTTTCCCTTACTTTTGTGATCACTAATTGTTGGTCGGTCTCACTTTCCGCTCCTCTGTACAACCTAACATCCATTATGTTGGTGTGTCCTCGTCTATCGAGTAATACGTGATCGATCTGGTTGAGAGTTTTGCCGTCCGGAGATACCCATGTGTATTTGTGTATGGCTTTGTGTTTAAAGTACGTGCACTTTATCAGTAGGTTTGTTTTTCGAAATCTCAAAGGTTATCAGTATTTCTCCATTGTTTTTGGTCTTTTCGTGAAGGCTATATTTACCTATAGTAGGTCTATATTTTTCTTCCCTCCCTACCTTTGCATTGAAATCACCCAACACAATTTTCGAATTATACTTCGGTAATCGGTCAAACAGCCTTTCTATCTCATCTTAGAATATATATTTGTCGTTATCTTTAGCTACCTGGGTCGAAACATATACATTTATTAAAACCGTGTTGCCCCATCGAGTACGTACCTTAACGTACGATAATAATAGTAAGTGTTGATTTTTTGCTTACAGTTTTTCAATGTGATTGCTGGTGTTTTGCTGCCGTTAACGTTTTCATATCTGGCTCCAAAGTAGATATATTTAAGCGCAGATTTGATTCTATATTAAGTCCGTTTCTGTACTTATTTTTCATAAAAACAAGCGCAGAAAATGTTGACATTCACAAGTAAGTAGTCGCAAAACAGATATCTATGAAATTGCCTTTCTCGAAACAACAAGATATAAAGACTGCGCATATAACCGAAAGTCCAGCAAACTCAAACTGGAAAACATCATCGTCCAGGAGGAATCACAACACAACTCAATAAGCTGATCTTCTTCATTTGGTGTATATATTCATATTTGAGATACGGGTTCTTGATCCAATTGTTTTTCTCGTTGGAAACCAGAAAATAAGCTCTCAAGTGAACGCAAATGCTGTTTTGTGCTCCGGCAATCTTCAAACGCAACAACAACTCGCGGATCAAGTTTAAATGTGACACGAGAAGCAGTTTCCATATGTTAAAAAGCCATGGGCAAGATTCAGAAGGTGGGAAAATGGGTTCCACATGCATTGACTGAACGACAGCAGGAAAACCGAAGAACCACTTGCGAAATTCTGCTCGCCAGGTACAAAAGGAAATCATTTCTCCATCGAATTGTGACTGGTGACGAAAAGTGGATCTATTTCGAGGATCCTCAGAGTAAAAGATCATGGGTAACTCCAGGAGAACCGGCGACATCGACTGCAAGACCAAATCGCTATGGACAGAAGACAATGCTTTGTGTTTGGTGGTATCAGAAGGGAGTGATCTATTATGAACTGCTGAAACCTGGCGAAACCGTTAATACCCAACGTTACCGACAACAAATGATCAATTTGCATCAAGCTTTGCGTGAAAACGACCAGAATATGACCAAAGACAACATAAAGTGATTGTGCTTCACGATAATGCATCCTCCCACACAGCAAAACCGGTCAAGGAAACGATTGCGACGTTTGGCTGGGAAATCCTTCCGCATGTGGCTTACTCACCAGACTTGGCGCCTTCCGATTTTCACTTATTTACATCCATGGGACACGCACTTGCTGGCCAGCGCTTCACATCTTACGAAAATGTATGAAAATGGCTTGATGACTGGTTTGCAGCACAAGAGGCACAGCTTTTTTGGTCTGGCATCCACACATTGCCGGAACGATGGCAGAAATGTATCGCTAGCGATGGCCAATACTTCGAATAAAATAGTTCTTAGCATTGTCATGCAATCACTGTGTCTTTTCTTTACATAAATTCCTTTTTCATATTTACGCACCTGGTAATTCTATCAAAAGAGAAAGGTTAAACAGTATCCTAATACGATTAAAAAAAAAAAAAACCTAACTAACTGGTTTAACTCGTGAAGATGAGTCTCAGCAACCGCATAAACAGAGTACGGACAGGTAATAATATGTCAGATAGTTTGAAGATTCGCAAAGGATTGAAACAAAGTGATGTCTTATCACCACTATTGTTTAACTTTGCGTTAGAATATGCGATTTTAAAAATTAAAGAGGACAAAATGGACTATCTTTGAATGGTTTGAATCAACTGTTCGTATATGCGGATGATGTAGATTTAATAGGGAACGACATAGATACACCACAAAGCAACACCGATGTCTTAGTAGAAGCATGCGATGAGATAGGTCTACATACAAGTAAACATAGATAACACAAAATACATGATACGAAGCCGAAAAACAGGGAATGAAGGAAATAATAACATAAGAATTAGGGATGAGGTCATAGAGAAAGTAAACAGATTTAAGTACTTGGGAGTATACGTAACAAGCAGAAATAAGGTGACGGAAGAAATTTAAAGTCGCTTAGTATCGGGGAACGCATGTTTCTATTTAGTCCAAAAAACTTCTAAGATCGCGATTAATATAAAGGAAATTGTAATTGAAAATATACAGAACGGTTATTCTGCAGGTAATACTTTACGGTTGCGAAAGTTGGAGTAAGACTCTAGCAGATGAACATAAATTACGTGTATTTGAAAATAAGGTTTTTAGAAAGATATGCGAGCTGAAACGGGATGAGGCGACTGGAGAATGGAGGAAACTGCATAATGAAGAACTCCATGGACTGTACGATTCACCAGATGCAAAAATAATGAAGTCGAGACGACTAAGGTGGGCATGCCATGTAGCTCGGATGGGGGAGAAACGAAGATTCTGATTGGAAGGCCGGATGGAAGGGGACCATTGGGAAGACCGAGATGTTGTTGGGAGGACAATATTAGAAGAGATCTTCGAGAAGTAGGTGTTGCCCAGGATAGAATCCAATGGCGAACGTTTGTTACTGCGGCTATGAACTTGCGAGTTCCATAAGCCATAGACTTAGTTATTATTATTATTATTAATTCACCACTTGCAGTATTGTTAGCAAAATGTATTTAATTGTAGTTTATGTATTGACATTCCACGTCTTTCTTTTAGATACAGATAACGCAGAAATATCTATAGGTACCATATGTATAATGTTTTCCTTGGTCCGCAAACAAACTAGTAAGAAATCAGGGGGTTCAAATCCTGCAAAAGGTTGGTAGAGACTGAGTTAATGCATTCAGGCATATACAATTTTTTTCATGAATATATCCTAGGGATAGTACAAATAAATGAAAGCTAATTATACGTAAGTTTCTTTAATTTTGTGTAAGGTAAAAGTTAAAGTGCTGCTGTGGCTTGTACTACACCCGGATATCCCAATTGCTGCTCAAATGTTTTCAGTAACGGAAGTCACTTTGAAAATGTTATGAATTAATTAGTTTTTGAGTTCATTTCAAAGAAACACTGATTGCTTAAATGTTTATTTTGTTAATAAAACATTTTCTACAAACTAAGTTTTCAATTGCCGTAATTATTGAACACCCAGTAATTCCTCTAATTAGTTTACTTGAAAATGTAACGGAAGCAGTGTAAAACTTAGCACATTTGAAGTTGTTTTTAACGTTGATCTTTGCGTTGCAAAACTAAACAATTTTACCTCCACAGCAGACTCAAGCAGAAGATGTATTGGTTTGAACACAACAAATTGTAGTGTATCTTGCCCACATTGAATAAAATATGGTTAGTGTGTAAATTGGCAAAATGTATGCGTACTATGAATTAGTGTTTATTATCTTTTAATAGTATGTGAAAATAATCTTGCAATGCGGGTTATATCCACTTACTAAGCTTATACTGAATATGACTCTGTTTCTATTGTCTTGCAAACCTCAGCAGCAAATAAGAATTGAAAAGAGCAAATCCCCCGTATTTTTACATTTAAGTTGTTAGTGGTACAGGCCCACCTCTTTTTCATCATATTCGTTAGTGTGTGAACAGATGTTAAATTTAAAAAAAAAAGAACAACAAAAAGTCCTATCTTGTTCCGTTCGAGTGCTTATACAACGTTTCGTTAAACGTACATGCCATTTCCTTGTAAAAATGATGCTGAGGTCCTTATATTCGGTGCTGAGGTCCTGTTGTACATGTAACAAAATAGCAAGCAACCTGTACAGCAAGTCACCTGTAGGGTGTCAGAAAACAGACTCAACACTAGACAGATGGTACAGAAATCCAACATAAGTAGGGCCTAAGATAATCATAGTCGGGGATGTCATCTTACAGCGTCAGTGCAACTTCAAACTTCCGGGAAAGTGCCTGAAAGATACGAAGCACTGACAAAATTCTTGTGTTATCAGAGCTCGTATATCTGACGTTTGATGACTCTAGCTATCACGTATATGTTTTGAAACGTGCATCACAAGTGTTGAATGTGAAAAACTCTTAAGTAAAATTCGGAATGTGTCAGATAGCAAATGAGTTGGCCGTGGAAGTTAGTCAAACCTCAATGTTGGGTTGCAACTCTACGTGCACATTAAGTAAGTGCTCAGGTCACGAACTGAGCAGACCAAGAGTTACTTCGTTCACTGCTACAGAGAATTACAAACTCAACATTGAAGTTTAACTACTGCTGCTAACTCTTTAGCTATTTTACCAATGCTATTGTAATTTGCAGCAAAATTCATACATCAAACACTTGTAACACGGCTCATAACATACTATGTAAGCTAGTACCACCAAACGTCTGTATTCGAACTTCGACGGAGCAGGATTTGGACATGATTGCATACTGCCAGGCGCTATAACGAAAGTTTGGACTACCATAAGATGCTACCTCTTACAATGGGTATAGCCTATCTCCAATTACTTCTTTTTGATCCTGCTACTACTTGTATTCTTTTGAACCTGTTATCTGAAACACCTTCTTTAGTCATTCAAACAGTAATAACTTCTATTAAAAACTTTTGCAGTGTTAAAAACAATTCATAATTCTGGGATTCGAAATGTTTAATATTTTTTCTTTTGCTGCAAAGGTTTTGTATTCTCAACTAATGAATGATTTGCCCTCTTTCTACAGGTACATTAAGGATACATGGAGATCCTAGTGACCGAGGTAATATATTACTAAGACTGAAAGAAACAGATAGTCCTGTACAAATCCCTCCTGGGTCCAAAAATCTTACACTTACCCGTAGGCTGGACAAAGAGGTAAGTAACACATTCATATATATTACATTTAGACATATTGTAGCATGTAGGTATACCGAATATGAAGTACTTCCAATATTGATATAAAGGAAGGTTTGCACCTAATTGACAGTGTACTTTGTGACACCTCGAATATCTAAAGTCTGGTGGTACCTAGCGAGTCCTTCCCAAATTAGTACCACCTTTGTGAAGCACAGTTGCATCAGTGCAAATTTCGTGTGCTTTGAGGAGAAATTGTGTTTGTGAGAAAGAAAAGTTTGTTTTGGGGGTGAAAAAGTAAAATTGTTCGACATCAGCTGAGTTTTTCTCTAGTGTTAACTAGTACGAGGAGATTTTCCTGCCAACAGTCATTGGATTTTTTATTATAAGATAAATTGAATAAGCATGAATCTATGAGGTTTCGTAACACTGTAACACGTAATTAGACACATGTGTTAATAAACAGATGGTCATATACCTTGTGCTACAACATCATTTACTATCTGTCACCTGCCGACGTTACAACAGTGAAACATAAGACATTAAAAACACTGTTTCTTGTTTTAGGGTTTAGCATAAGAGCTAATAATGCCAAACAGAGAAACATGGAAGGAATATGGTACTATAAACTCACTGGAATAAGAAAGTTCTGGAAACCATTAGTTTTGACGACTCAGAGAAGGAACTTTCCTTCGGAGAGAGTGAAAAAGATTTCGGGGTCAGTAGCGTGATTATTTCTCGACACGGGTTGTATTTTGTTACGCACGTGAAAAAAATAAATTGTTTGATTGAGTTGAATTTTATCTCATTTCACCTGGCAAAAGGTACATGATGCCTGTCACTAGGTACACAAGCATATTGTACCATGTGCCACCGTGTAATATTCACTTTTATAATCGCTGTGCAATTACTAAGAAGAGTCAGTAAGTAATTATCTGACTGCACATGTTAATAAGACATTGGAGTATTGATTATACATATCACCAATATCACATTAATACTTCAGTTATACTTACAAGTTAAAAAAGTGTCAGAAGGTACAACACTCTCCCCTTTCATATGTTAGGCAACATTTTTAAAACACAATTTTAAGTGTACTTTGCGTTACACTCATGCAAATATCCAAGATCAAACATGAATGGAGTATTATAGATAGATGAGGGGAAATCAACTATAATGTATGAAGAACTAAACACGAGTTAGAACAAGAACTGCGTAGCAAGTATTCGCAAAATGGGGTTTTCGAATGAACAAAGAAATTTGATTGAGGGCCTTCTATATGCTTACTTGAAGGAGACTAAAAAAACGCCAGTTTTGTATAGAAATCAGATAAAGATGAAAGAGAAAGTAAGCGAGAGAAATACAGTACACACGGATTTATTAAGTTGTTGGATTAAGAATATCAACAATTATGCGAAAATTTAAAGTTTTAGCATTTTAGAATATATTTTCTAGTAAAATTTCAGAGTGGGATGGCTATTTTGTAATAACAGCTGTACTGATACATAATTTCAAAACCAGATGTGGAGAAACTGAAAGGCAACCGTCTGCAACTCTTAGTATTTTCTTCTAAACATCTTTCGAAAGGCTATATCGATATAATGATGTTGATAAAAAGTGAAAGATTGCAAATTTAAACACTCTTTCGTATGTTGCGAAACAGGCTAGTGCTGGTGAAATTCTGAATACAGTAGATACTAAAGATGAGCAAATAAAACTGGTTTGGACATTGTCTACATCTAACTTAAAGTCTACACAGTCCGACAAGTAAGTAATGAGACTGATTTTATTCTGACAAAACAGAGAATGCAAAATAGAAACCAATATGTGACTTCGAGAGAGTAATCCTTCATCTACGACCTGGCAACACCGCATGGTCCCGCGTGAAGCACAACGGGAAATATGACGTCAGTACCAGCAGTAAGTGAAAGGCCTTTGTCACGCCAGTGTCATGGAGCAGAGGGCGAATATCAAGTTCTGTTTCAAACTCGGGAAAAGTGGCACAGAAACTGTTGAGTTGATGCGGAGAGTGTATGGTGATACTTGTTTGTCTCGTACACAGATATTTAGATGGTATGAACGTTTTAAAAGTGGTGTGGAATCGATTGACGATGAACCTCGGCCGGGTCGTCCAATTTCTGTTCGTAAAGAGGAACTGATTGAAAAGGTCCGTGAATGTGTGCAAGAAGATCGTTGTGTGACTGTGAGAATGATGCAAGGTGACTTTGGTGTTAACAGGGAGACAATTCGTAAGATCTTAGTGGAAGATTTAGGAAAGAAGAAGGTCGCAGCGCGGTTTGTGCCACACTCATTATCTGATGAACAGAAACAAGCGCATGTTGATTACGCCCGTGACATCATTGCAACTGCCCGTAGGAAGAAAAATTTCCTTCTGTCCATTGTTGCAGAAGACGAATGTTGGTGTTTTCGTTATGATCCAGCTACTAAACGTCAGAGTGCCGAATGGAAGTCTGCAGATTCTCCAAAAGGAAAGAAACTTCGTCTCCAAAAGTCAAAAGTGAAGACAATGCTCATTTGTTTCTACGACAGTAAGGGTATCATTCATCATGAACTTGTACCAGAAGGTCACACAGTTAATGCTCAGTTTTATTTAGGTGTTTTGGAGCATTTGTTGAAGAGAATACGTCGTGTTCGGCCTGAATACTCAACCCCAGGTAGCTGGTTCCTTCTCCATAACAACGCTCCAGCTCACCGAGCAGTACTTGTTGCGAAATATTTGGCCACAAAACAAGTGTGTGTGCTGAATCATCCCCCCTACTCACCAGATATGTCCCCCTGTGACTATTTCCTGTTCCCTAAGCTGAAGTTGCCATTGAAAGGACGACTTTTCGACAGGGTTGAAGACATCCAAGCAGCTGTGACAGCGGCATTACGGGCCATACCACAAACTGAGCTGCAGAAGTCATTCCACTCCTTGTGTGATCGTGCCACTCGTTGTATTGATGCAGGAGGGATGTACTTCGAATAATAAACAGGTATTATTCAATTACTTTTGTTTTTTTCGTCAGAATGAAATCAGTCTCATTACTTAATTGTCGGAATGTGTTTATTGAAAACTATGATCAAACGTATGACTGAAGGCAAAAGAGGAAGAGCAAGAAGAATTGCTAAAGTTTATTGGCAGCGTTAAGGTAGACAAATCGTGTAGAAGTGGCCATAACAAGAAGGATTTGTTATAGTTGCTGTTTTTTTTTTTTGTCAAATCGCAAACACACTGGGAAGCCATTCTCTGCACATTTTGTTCTCAAATGTTGCCGCTTTCATACAATCCTCTGCATCTTCCATCTTACTGTCTTGTTGCTAAGAGATCACTAAATATACATGCTCATGTAAAAGCTTAACGTTTATGAGAACCAACTTTTCACACTGACAAAGAAAGGAACATGGCAATATACGGATAAAGGAGATCTTATCACGTTTTTGTTATTTCAATTTGAGATAAATGGTCATGTAAGAGGAAAGCTGGATGGGTTT
>JAGDQP010014480.1:18041-32517 GCA_022664845.1 Lepisma saccharinum | reverse complement strand
GGGATGAATTGGTGGAATGAAGAAAGTGAGAAAACTCACGCATACGGTGTTTGTCCATCACAAAACCCACATGGATCGAACAGGTATCGAATCGACGATCCCTAGCAACAAAGGCGAGCGTTATACCATTTATCCGCCGGGACCCCAGAATAGCAGATATTATTCCATATCTTTGGACAAACCATTTACTAGGTGCGTAAATATGAAACCGGAATTTATATACAGAAAAGTCACAGTGATTGGATGACGATGTTAAGAACTATTTTATTCAAAGTATTGGCCATCGCTAGCGATACATTTCTGCCATCGTTTCGGCAATGCGTGGATGCCAGACCAAAAAAACTGTGCCTCATGTGCTGCAAACCAGTCATCAAGCCATTTTCGTAAGATGTGAAGCGCTGGTCAGCAAATGCGTGTCCCATGGATGTAAATAAGTGAAAATCGGAAGGCGCCAAGTCTGGTGAGTAAGCCACATGCGGAAGGATTTCCCAGCCAAACGTCGCAATCGTTTCCTTGACCGGTTTTGCTGTGTGGGAGGGTGCATTATCATGAAGCACAATCACTTTATGTTGTTTTTGGTCATATTCTGGTCGTTTTCACGCAAAGCTTGATGCAAATCGATCATTTGTTGTCGGTAACGTTGGGAATTAACGGTTTCGCCAGGTTTCAGCAGTTCATAATATATCACTCCCTTCTGATTACACCAAACACAAAGCATTGTCTTTCGTCCATAGCGATTTGGTCTTGCAGTCGATGTCGCCGGTTCTCCTGGAGTTACCCATGATCTTTTACTCTGAGGATTCTCGAAATAGATCCACTTTTCGTCACCAGTCACAATTCGGTGGAGAAATGATTTTCTATTGTACCTGGCGAGCAGAATTTCGCAAGTGGTTTTTCGGTTTCCCTGCTGTCGTCCAGTAAATGCATGTGGAACCCATTTTCCCACCTTCTGAATCTTGCCCATGGCTTTTAAACGTATGAAAACAGCCTCTCGTGTCACATTTAATTGATTCGCGAGTTGTTGTTGGGTTTGAGCGTCATCCTCATCCAACAAAGCTTGCAATTCGCTGTCTGCAAACTTTTTCGGTGGTCTTCCACGTTCTTCGTTTCTCACGTCAAAATCGCCACTTTTAAAATTTGTAAACTACGCATAGCACTGTGACTTACCAAGAGCATGATCACCGTAAGCTTCGACAAGCATGCGATGCGATTCTGCAGCAGTTTTCTTCAAATGGTAACAAAACTAAGGACGCAGTTTTACGGTAACCACAGTGACAGCTAACGCCGTCTATGCACAAATTCCGGTTTCATATTTACACACCTGGTATGTTGTGTCTAAATTTATACATTCAATCATGGAAGGAAAGTAGTAATGGGACCAGGACAAGCGGAGAAGACTAAACTTTGTTTAAAAGACCTGCAAATCGACCAAACACTGTCAAAACTGATAATGTCTGTTAATGAACACTGTTCTTAAGTAAATACTTATTTTGTTTAACCATAGATGAAAGAGATATCTTGCAACATCCCTGAGACCTGTTACATATCCAAACTGTCTTGAATGGGTATTCTGAAGTTCTAAAAGGAAATGTTGCAAATAATATATTGACTTCTTCAACAAAATGTAGTATTTTTTTATTCAAAAGTGACTCTTAGTAAGACATTCTAAAAAAAGAAAAAAATCTACGATTGTCTACTATAAGGCAATAAAACCAAAATGCTTAAAGTGACACATTTAAATGACTTCATTTAAGTATTGACTAAATATTTAAGAAACTCTGTAAACAATCAAAATAACACACAACCTAGTGAACTTTGCAGAAGGGAAAAGTGTAATGTACGTAGAGTTAGCACAATCATTCCATATTCAGAACTGACCATAAAATATTTTGTTTCCTGCTTGACAGCATATCAGATCGTATACATGTGTTGAATAATTTGAGATAATAAACTCATATTTGGAAGTCAGTATATAGTTACAAAATATCGTAGATTCGGGAGTAAAAATGTCTCAATCATAAATCTCCATTCTATCTGAATATTCCAAAGAAAATGACGAAAGTATGATGAAATTATTTCAGCAGTATAATTACGCCGAAATGAGAATAACACAAAGTAATTGAACACTGTTCCATAGTTTTTTTTAAGTATGCAGTATTGAGGTATTGGCAAGGATGAATTACCTTGAATATCGGAATTAAATGACTCACTGGAGTGGAATATTGTGAGTAAGAAAATATAAGTTTTGAAGTATAGAGACATGACTTTGAATAAAATCCGAATTTCATCTAGCTATAATTTCTGAATAATTTACAGCAATTAATGTGTCTCAAACGTGCGGTAGGAACATAATATTCCAACCGAAATATTGTTCTCTGCAATGTTGCATGCCATTTCTTGGAGAAGAAAAAGTTTTGCCATGTCTTTGGTTACCATGTCTTACGTGCAACGACACTATGAAAATTATCGATCAAGTGCGACCTTAATCAAGATTGCCTTATGGTGTCGGTAAAATAATTAATATTTTGACATTAGAATTTGATATAAGGAATATATTTATCGTTGTAATGCAAACATGGAAACTACGGTTATTTGTAAAACAGAAAATAATATAAGTCATGTGTGGCAGCAACTTGTAGAGAGAAATAGTTCAGAAGTTCTGGTACAAAACAGGATTTACCAGGTACCTGGTAAACCTGAAGAAAATGGCAAAGTCGTGGGAATTAATTTTGCTCAGGATCACTGATCACTAAGGGAATGTAGTTAATAGTAGAACATAAAATCAATAGAAGCTATAATTTGTGGTAGTCATAGTGAAGAAAGTAGACAATATTTTTCCTTGCCATATACAATCCTCTATTTTCTTTAAACTTTGATAGTAACTCATGGATCCTTAATACCGTTACTAACAATAACGGACTTTCTATTCCCGATTTGTTCGTCCGTCTGTGTCAAAAAATAAGTCTTATGATTGAAACAGTTAGAATTTCGCGACTCGCGAAAATTTTAAACATTTCAGAAATCACACGGAGTTGATAGATGACTGTTAGCACTTTGTTAAAATGATATTTTTAACTCACGAAATTTGGACATTTTACTCCTATCCGCGAATTCTGGGCACTCACTCACGAAATTATACCATTTTTATTCATTTATTCACAAAAAAATATGTATAAAAAAACGGGAAACAGATATAATTCGTCTTCGAAAACCTATCATCGGATTGTCGTAGTACAGAAAATGTTACAATGTAGTACACTTTATTCTCCATTGATGGCAGCAATTTTGCGAGCATGGTTTACCATCTAGCGGAAAGATACGAATTGCATTTATTACAAGGTCATTTATTGTGTGTGTTTGACGGTATTCACGGTGAAAATCTTAGTGAAAACAAGTCGGACACGTGAGATATCACGCCACCGTAAATCTCATTATAGAAGAGCGAAGCAAAGCAAAGTTTCAAATCCAGCCTGTGAGAGATTATTTCAAAGCATTCCTGTGTGCTGCTCAACAATCGAACAAATCTGAACATGACAAATTTGGAACTGAGTTCATCCTATGAAATTGAGCTGGATGGCTATGAAATAATTTCCTTCATAGTTGTACAGGTGTTTGTTAAAATTTTGATACCGGTTTTTGGAAATGTGAAGGAAGTATGTGAAAGAAATGCACTTTATTTAGGCTTTTAGCAGCATGCATTAGTGCAAGGTCTATCTCTCAAGTTTTAAATCATCATTCAATTACAATGATCTATTTTTAGCTATTCAAGAAATTTACCCTTGTACTCACGAAATTTTACTTTGTACTTAAGATTTTTTTTAACATTTTACTCACAAAATTTAAACACCTTTATTCACAAAATTCTACTGTCTCTACTTATGAGACACGTGGTTCAGATGTCATTGGAAAGGTCTTGGCTAGACTAACTCAGAGCCGGCGGACTAACATAACATTCTACAACTTTTGCATGGTACTCAAACTCAACTTTCTAATAATTTTTTGGACCATTTTCTCCTCATCCTAGCTGTACAACGTAGGTCGAAAAACATGTTAGAAAGTAAAGTTTGAGTGCGTGCAAAAGATGTAGAATGTTATGTTTGTCAGCCGAAACACAGCCGGATTAAAATATATTTAGCCGGGCCCCGGAGCCCGAGAAAACTTTTAATTTAAGAACGGCCAAAACCGTTTGATAGCCCGAAACGGCCATATTTGTCATGGCTTCATTTCGTACCAATGCACAACTTTTGATGACTACTCGAACCCCAATACCTGGAAAAAAATTCGGCCCACCCTAGTGTGCACTTTGTCACTCAATAATGACAGTATCACTTACCATCTTTTCTCTATTAAAAAGTGTTTTGAGTATCATTACAAATTTTCCAATAATGATACTTTACCATGAGCAGAATTTATTCAAAATTATCAAATACCTTTTATAAGGTGTATGGGAGTGTCTAAAGTTGGCAGCATTGAGAAACAATTGGTTAGGGCACTGTTTGCTTGGAAGTGAAGGGCAAATAAGTAGATGATCTCTGAGTTTAATCCGTATTTATTAATTTGAGAATCCTTTAACGTAGATTGTTAAGAAGGTTGATATTAATCGGGAATAAAAGGCAAACGTTACTATAACAATTATCCAAAACGTTTTGTTCACCAAAATAAACATGGGACGTATACTGTGAGAGTCGACGATGATGATGATAATGCTGGTGCAAAGATGGGAGATTTATTCATATGTGTTGAATGCATTTCCCATTCACTTTTATAGAAAACGTTTCACTGAAAATAATTTAAACATTAGATTAAAGTTATTGATGAAGTCGACGTGTTAATTATTTGCTCTTATCCCTACCAAATACGAATATTATATAAATACATGGTGAAGAAAAGGAAATTTCCATCTCATTAATTTCGTAACCAATTAATTTCAAGAAGAATAGTACTGAAACACGCCCCTTTTAGTGTCATCGTGGTCAAACATTGCATACTGTCCCACTTTATTGTGTTCTAATGACAACAGTGAAATTTTCTTAAATGACAACACGGGTTAATTGGTACATTATGCCAATGGTCTATAGGTATTTACAAAAGCTTGTGATCCATTTACTAGTTTTTTTAAAAGCTTTGCGAGAAATTGCGTTTGAAACTCTCAAATATTATAAAGTGAAACTTGATAGGCAATTTTTCACAATTTAACGTTATGACCGCTCCAACTACCATCGTTAATATAAAAAACAATCTCCTAGAAACATCACTATGATAAATTTAAACTAGCTATCTCATGTTTTGTGATCCGTAGCACCCAACTATTGTGATAAATTCGTTAATGCCGTAAATTTCAGATCAGCATTGCGCGTTGGGAAGGGAAAGCACGTTGGTTCGAACTCTGCTGCCAAACATCGTGCCTGAAAATTTCCAGAGTTTCTATCAATTTAACCAGACGAACGTTGAGTTGGTACCATAACAAAGCCCTACCCGCTAACTTCTTGGCCTTAGTGTCGGAAGATATATCGCCAGAAGACGCCATCCCTCTGACGAGTGACGGCAAACATTACTACTGTAACACAGAATAGAGAATTGAAGCTAATTCAATTTAATCTGTGATCACATGCTTCTGTAAATAGAACCTGAAGACCATTGGGACGATCACTTGACCCATGATGCCATTTAAGAAAATTTCACTTTTGCCATTAGACTACAATGAAATGGGATAGCATTTCTCCTTACAGAAAGTATGGAGACTGGGATCAGTGATGGTGAAGAATATACGGGTTAGCAATTATAAGAAATTCAGTGTGCAAAAAAATAAATAATTCATTTTGAAATCATTTCCGGTCTAAAATTCTGTAATGAGAATCTAGTCGATCCTAGTAAAGGAAATGAAACCATTTAAGACATTGTTGATGCACAAGTTGCGAAATGAGAAGTGTAATTTAATCTATATTAGAAGGAAAATGAGAAAGAGGGATTCAACCAATATAAAGAGTTTCACAAACTAAAAGAACAAGGAAAGAACTTGCCTGGAACTTCCTTCATGACCGTTTCGTTATCTGCAAAGAACGATTAATATTGCTTATATTAAGTAATCAAGGAACTATGAAGACGAATAATTGTTCAGAACGTAATTCTCAATATTAATATACCGTTAATAACTGTCCTAACAATATGAAGCAGAAAGTGATCCCAAAAGCAACATTCAAGGCGTACGGGATAAATGAAGCCAAATACATTGTAACACTCTCAAGATGACATAAGAAAGGAATATGTCTGATGTGAGAAGATAATTAAAACGACAACAACATTCTTCTGTAAGAAATGAAGTATGTATGCAGTTAACTAGTTTTACCTTTTAAGACAATTAGGAAGAACTTTTAATTAGGTTGTTAAACTTACCAACTCTGGCTATACACAAAGACTTAAAGTAACTGTATGCAGATGTTAAAGAGACATTTTAAAACAATTATTAACATTTTTTCTTCTAGTTCCTTTACTGTATTTTGCTTTTTCTTCCAGGGAGTTGACGGGCCTTCGTCTGTGTATGTGAACGTCATCTGTGACAGGAAGCGGACTTCAGACCCGGTGAGTGAAAAGAAACAGAAAAAAATAAAAAAATAAACGCAACATGTTTTGTGTTGTTTATGATCCCGTTACCAAAGGTCGAGGATATGTGCTTCTTTTGCATATCTTTTTCTACTTATATGTTCACGGACCTCTATTTAATAGTTAAACATACAATCGTGCTGCTTTTAACCTTCGTTTTTTTTTTTATGAATATGAATGTAAATTACCATTTGATTATAGTATCTTATATGGAAGACAGTTGCAAATTGTAGTTGAAGATTTTCAGAGAAGAGCATCCACGTATGATGTCGAGAGACCGCTGAAAGATGAGGAGTAAAATTCTGGATATGCGAAAGAGAAATTATACGGTATCTGTTTTAAAAAAGGCGTGGATGACAGAAAATAATCATGTTGAAGAATATCGTGTAAAATTCCGATGTTGAATGGATGACGAATAATGTCCGGATTGTATCAATGGCGGAGAAATAGATTACCTTTGTGACATCTGGATATCAGTAAACCGGAGTTCATCCGATTTTATATATGTTATTTATATATTTTCCGATAACTCGTAACAGAGAACAAGCTCCAGTTATTACAGGTTTTACATGAAACATTGATATACAATTCTTAAGCGAAAATGATAAAGGTACAATAAGGTAACCATATTGTTTCCAGTCATTCCGGGGAGAATCGGGATAATTCCACTTCTTCCTTGTTGCAACAGTAAATTTGGCTAATTTTTCTTTCTCCCGCTATCACTACACGAAAGATTTCTCTATTCTTAATACGTTTTATCGATACTCCATGAAGTTGGAGTTAAGAAATGACAAGCGATTAAGTCAGTCAGAACATTCCTAATGCGATTTTCGAGAAGATAAATTACAAAACGTATACGTTTCAAGGATGAAGCGAAAAAGTACAGAACACAAAATTAGGACTCATGACAAGAATACACATCGTAGCCTTACACAAAAATCGTGTTTGATTGTTTCTTTCAAAATGAAACAATATTATTTTTCAAAGGTTATTTATTCCTTAAATTGTGGAGAAAAATAGCCTGGAATAAATGCCTTAATCCGGGGAAACTCCCTGGATACCGGGAATGAATAGTCACCATAAAGTACGACAGATTAAATTATTACTTAAAATTTGAATGTAACAAACAACGAATTCTAAAACGAAATGAAAAGAGAAAAATGAAAATAAAATGTACAATTAAAATAAAAGTGAACCGTGCAATGTAAAAATACATAGCTATTAAGAAAAGAATAGTACATTTATCTTCTTTTCAATCTACATAGTAAGTTAATTGAATAATGGAAGAAAATAATCAGCTAATGCGACAAGATTTGTCTAATAATTATTACAAAATATGTACGTACATTTCATCGTAAAATCTTATTACTATTCCTTTCTACAACACTATTGTAGTTCTTAAAAATTCGGATCATGGGGGAGTTATGATGTACTATAAATGTATTTTAATATTGTATGTAGAATGGTAATCTCCTACGCATTGATAGTCTGCAGACGTTGAAGTATATGTTTCCTAACAATTCTCTGCAGTCAATAACAATTTACATATACAATATTTACATTTCTATGAATTTACCAATTTATACAGAAATACATGTTCAGCCATTTTCTTCTTTTGCATGCGGAATCTTATTGAGTTATTTCAAGCAAAGATATATAAGAGATCCTTTCCTTATATGAAGAGGTTTTTACAATTAATGTACCTCAAAACTTTGTTTTGAACGTTTATTAACTAAGTGTTTGTGCGAAAGAGACTAGGTCAAAGATGCATATTCTAATTTACTTCTCACTTGTAAAGCGTAATGAACACTCTTATATCGTTAAAATTCTATGTATTTTCAGTCATAAACTCCAGTACTTTATGAACTTCGTTCATTATATTCTCGATGTGATGTTCAAATATAAGTTTGTTGTTCAAAATTACATCTAAATATCTTACTTGATTGATCTTGTTATTTTGGTTATTAACTGTATATTCAAATTCTATTATGTAACGTTTCCGAATAAAAGACATAACGTTACATTTCTTGCCGTTGAAATGCAACTTACTTCTTATACTCCAATGATAAAAAACTGTTGAGCTCTTTTTGAAGTTTGTAGCAAGTGGACTAGCCCTGTACTTGGGTAAATAATTTCCCATCATCTGCAAATAATAAGCATTTGGAATGCTTTATATCCAAAGGTAGATTATTAATAAATAATTCGAATAATAATTGCCTCAGGTTTGAGCCCTGGAGTACTCCCGAGGAAGTCACATATTATTTATTTATTTATTATTAAGTTTCAGATACAGCTTGAGTTGCCATTGTACACAGAAACAAAATAACAATGCAACAAACTAAATAACTTCACTACGAACTAAATAACTTTACTACAAACTAAATAACATGAAATTAAATTTTAAACAACACATAACACAGCAATTGATATAAAAAACATAACGATTATACTACACAAGAGGAATAACTTACATATTTGTATTTAGCGTTCGATGGAAAGTGTGTTCAGATCCGAAAATATCAATATTTGAATCAAGGTTATTGTACATAATTACTAGTCTATGGAATAAGGAGCGCTGCAGTATACTTAGCCTAGGCGTGGCACAATGAAGGAGGTTATTATTTCTGGTTATTCGCAAGGGAACACGGAAGTAAAATTTAGATATCAACTCTCCAGTTCTAAGATTACCGTTAAGTATCTTGTATAAATACATCAAATCTGCCAGCTTGCGACGAGAAGAGGGTACGTGGAGACCAAGAACGGATAATAACGCAAAAATATTCAGATGTAGGAAAACTTTCGAACTTTATGTAAGCTATTTACAGAACAAATGTGTCATCAGGAATAGCTGCTATAATTTCTTCTTCTGTGGTCAAATATTCTAATATTATCTCACCCAGCGATTCACATTCCATAACTTTTTGATCCAAGCAAAATTCGAAGAGAACAATCAACACAGGATAAAAGAAGAACAGTCGTCCAATACGCAAACAATGAAAATCAAAAGCTATTATTCTAACGGAAGGGTTGACGAAACCCTAGTTCTGGACAAAATCAAAGAGTATTCGAGGTTCAACCTTAAAATGAAGACAGAAATATAATTTTGCTACCTTGGTTGAAGTGCCTGGGCCCCAGTATATTGGGCCATGTATCACCTTGTCTGGTAACGGCTATGTTATTGCAAACGCTATCTTGCAATATTTTAATACTAATAAGACAGATCTGAGTAGACTTGTTGTTCTAGATTGTGAGGGAGTTTTCGTAAACACTCGACAAGAAATGGACAAACCTTTCCAACGTCTGGTTTACCTTCTTTACGGGCGTTGTCCTTACGACATCTTGTTGACAATGTCGATGACAGTAGCAAAGGGCCTAAAACTTTTGAAGGGCCTGTTGGCGAATCTCTTCACCAATGTGTCTACCGCTATAACGCTTCAAACCGATACTGTATCAATGTTAAAAGACTTTGAGAATCTGAAGGATATGAGCACTGATCAGAAGTGCTTCCGGATGCGAAGCAATTAATTCAGGAATTTGCTCAATTCATGTGGTGGCTCTTTGTCAAAATTTAGATGGCCGATGGTACTGCGTGAAGAGAACTTTTTGGCGACTGATTCACTTTTCCCGATACCTAGATGATAACTAGAAGGAAATCATCGATCCGTCCTCCGTAGGAATGGTTATTTCATCCACCTCCAGAATTTGCTTCACAATATTATAAACGACGAGAGATGGGAAATAATCTAGACAATGAATCCTAATGTCACGTGATCAGACAAAAGAGGGAAGACAAAGATTCGCATTTTTAAAGCTCCCAGAGCCTAAACTTCAGTGCTGATGAATACGTAAATCTTTTTGAGTGGAAGCAATCGCAGCTCGCGGAAGCCCCGTTAACTACGCACTTGCCTCTAGAACTTGAACTCTAGTAATGGATACTGGGTAGAAGGTGCAACCTGTTGGAGGGTTTGTCTATCATGACCGCCATCTTGAAGTCTGCTATATTGAATCTAGATTAATTTTCTTAAATGGGGAGGGAGTCGAGTAACATGTCATTCTGGGCTAGAATTTTACAAGAAATACGTTTCTGATGTCAGTTTTGCCATTTATCTATTGTTGTGAGAGAAAAGTTTATGTGACCCTAGTCTCGGGTAATGACGCAATAATCTTAAAACACCCATTTCGTTTTAAAATAACAAAGGAAATGAGACCCAAACGCATATTAATTGTTCCTGGCTACATCGTTTTATCGATATGGAATTGTGTGTATTTGGGTTTCATTTCCTCTGTTATTTCAAAACTCAATGGGTATTTTCACGCTATTACATCATTAGCCCAGACGAGTGTCACATACCCTTTTCTCTTACAGTAATATATTTAGGGCAAAACTGGCATCAGAAACGTATTTATCGTAAAATTCTAGCCCAGAATGACATGTTACACGACCCCTTTCCCATTTAAGAAAATTAATCTAGATTCAATATGGCGAACTTCAAGATGGCGGTCATGATAAATAAACCCTCCAACAGGTAGCGTCTTCTACCCAGTATCCATTACTGTGTATTTGCTTTCCATTTCTGTCAGCAATCAAGAATTATAAGGTTATTTCCACATTTTTCTATCACTCTCCAGAAACAAGAATCTGACTTTCATATCATCGATATCCTACAAAGAAATTGCACTCGAGTTGCCAAAATTTGTATGCGCAGATATTTTAACATTCTAACATGATGGGAGAAAAAAATCATAAGTTTTTTCTGCCCCATCAGTATCTTTGTTTCTCAGACTAGTTCGATGTCACGGGACAAATTTTTAAAAGTTTCTAGTATTTTGGAAACAACATTTGCACGTCATTACTATTTCCATTCGACAATTTCGTTAATTTTTGTGATTTTATTTTATATAATGCACAGTTTTGGGGCCTTTTTTAAAAACTTTCAACGCCTCGGTAGAGGCTCAAAATGTTAACCGATTTTAATTTTATTTTTTTCTTTCCTTTAAAACTGGATCAATGATCCCGCGCTATTACCATAACAAAGTCGAAAGTTATTTTTCGACGCACTCTACTGGGCAACTTCGATATCCATATTACTTTGAATTTCATTCACATAATTCTCGTATGCAAATTTATTATAATTTCTTGCACCTTTTAGGTAGTTCTCAAAACACGTTGTTTTAAAATAGTTAAAATTACCTCATTGTAAGCAGATATTCTTTTCTTTACAAAATATTTTAAATTTTCTTTGTGAACCATCTAAAACATCCTCTTTATCATACATTTGGGTACATGCTTTCGAAAAATCTTTTTAAAAGTGTTATTGAAACGACAAACAGCACAATTTGGATCTCTACACCTATATTAATTATGCCATGATGTAAATTTTAGTCCGTAGAACAAATTTAAGAAATCAGCTTATCAAGAAAATTACACGTATTAAACTTAGTTTTGCTATATCGACGCCTGATGATTCCATAGGAACTCAGTTGGAGATACAATAATATAAACCTTAGGCGTCGAAATGTATAACCAGTATCGAAGTTGATTGACAAACCTGGATGATGGGGATCAAATTTTAATATAAGATCCATTATGTGATCGACCGCAATAATTTTCCTAATACGAGAAATAGAAATATCTAAGTCTAAAGTTTTACAATTCTAATTTTTAATATTGTTTATAAATTGAAATTGTGTAACGACAACAAATTACATATATGTAATGTACTGTAGTGTTTTACAAAAAGCCACACCTACCATAAAATCATAACCAGAACCAAAGATATTGAGTAGATTGAAATCACCAAAGGTTGTGATATCCTTGAATATTTCATATTCACTTCGCTCAAAAAGTGCAAAAAATTGGATGTAAATTTCTGCATTTGTATTCGTATTAAAAGATACCGAATTAAGTAATAAATTCCCTTCGGTACCATTTATTTTAACACCAACTGACCCAAAATCACTTTCGTCCATGCCAAAACTGTAAACTTTAATAAAATTTTTAGTCGCTATTAGCAATCCGCTTCATCTACTATAATGTCTATCTTTTCGGAATAATCTGTGTTTGATATGTAGAATTTCACTATCTAAAACATCATCATGGAACCAAGTTTTAGCTAACATCAAAATAATTGTGGCTAAGTGCATTTAAATGTATTATTCTTAGTTTGGTATTAAGACCTCTAATATTCTGGTAGTAGAATGTAGGGATTTCGTTAGTATTATTTGGTTATTATTTATTTGCTAATAGATCTGGCATTATTCATAGTTTTCAACACGAATACTTTTGAATCATTAGCCTTCTTTCTTATCATAACATTACCATTCATATCAGTCCACAAATATTGAAATCCAAACTATTTTTAAAGTTTTCTAGCCTCATTCAAAATACATTCTTCTAAAAGGATATAAGCTATGATTAATAAAATAGGACTTGTGGTTATCCATTTTACGCACACATTTTACAATTATTCCAGACATTGTTTGATTACTAGATCTTACCTGGATACCCTTTTCCTACAACTAGAGTATAACTGTACTGGATTTTCTCTCGCTTGCATATTTTATAGAAGATTTAACTGATTATACGCTATACAGTCTCCCAATATTATGCTGTATACATTAATACATTTTACACTCGATATTTTAAGTTTAGATGAAACTTAATTCATTAAGATTCACAGGTCGGGAAAAGAAGATAAATCCCCATGAAAAAATCCCACTTAAAGAATTTCGAACATTGTCCTTACAATATTTACATTTGGCTGTCGAGAGCACGACACATTATTCAAATTCAAACCTTATAATTGAAACAGCACAATTTGTAACAGTATTTATAGTATTCTTCAGTACTCCAAACACTTAGAACAGCACAGATATCCCCAAATAGAATTTATCTTCCATTTTTTCAACCATAAATCACACATTTCTGAGAGCACACCAACACCAGCTCTTTACCTATCAGCTATAGAGCAACTGGATATGGAAAATATGGATTGAGATCCTGTACCGGAGAATATCTTTTTGGCGGATTTCGTCATCCCTAGTGGAGAGTGAGTTTTTTCAACATTACTGTGTATATTTGCGCTTCCTCTATGGCTTATTCGGTAGCGCGAGCGGGCAGTCCAGAATTCGATTCCCTGTGGTTGCTTAAAATTTCGTTGTTGACCCAGCATCGTCAGGACAATTGGGGAGCTACTTGAATGAAAATAGTAGAGGGTTGTAACTGCTAAAATCATACATACGGTCACTTGAACGTGATACAAGCACAGGGGTGTCATACAGCCCAGTTGACAAACTTCTGACGGCGATTCTTTACATCAAAACAAGACGAAAGTTCCTCTAACAAATTTTCGAAATCTGCAGTTTCGGAGCGACAGGCTGCCGAAAGCGTGGCAAAATGAACTTTAGAGCTTAATATTTGTACCAGCACGAACAGTAGAGCTGATGCGTCATGGTACCGTCAAAGAATTTAAACCTGGTCTATTTGAAAATGCATGTCAAAATTCCGCAATAGGCACGCAGGGGATACCCTAAGGCCGCTTTCACATACGCGCGAGAGAGGGCGAGAGCGAATTCTCCCGTACCCGCCTCGCTCTCGCTGATCCTTTTACATCAACGCGGGCATTAACTACGCGGGAAATTTATGCGAACAGTGTTGCTGTGTAACCAGTTTTATTGACGTTGTGGCAATGGACACACTGATGATAATATGACTACCAAGGAAATTCCTTTAATTCGTTAGTTCGTTATTTAAAAATATATATATTAGTTCCAAACGTGTGGTTTAAATCAATAGTCTGAATATCTGAACAAATGGCTCAGCTCGAAAGATTATTATTATTATTATTATTATTATTATTATTATTATTATTATTAT
>JAGDQP010014480.1:0-18031 GCA_022664845.1 Lepisma saccharinum | reverse complement strand
TTATTATTATTATTATTATTATTATTATTATTATTATTATTATTATTGCCTTTTGTCCTTCAGAAAACAACATCGGCTTGCCGTTGCTTTGTGACTATTTGCTACCGAAAATATATATTTTGCTTGTTTGGGATATCTGTCGAAATAGTGGAATAATTCAGAGATTTTTTTTAAAAAAAGCTTTTCTTTCACCTTTATTTGAAATGTGTATGGGTCGAATCCAATATTACCTAGAACAATTAAAGTAGCAAAAAGATTGACCTTTAATACAGTAGTGTCTCCGGTGGATGAGTGGTTAAGCTCGTAGCCTTGTAATTAAGGTGTCCCGGGTTCGATTCCCGGTGGATACACAAATTGTTCGAATCCCACGTTAAACTGTAGGTCCCGTCCTCAGGACGTCATCATCCCATGGAAGGCAATGAAAAACCACAATGGGTTCACCTTGTCCAGGGATCTTCGGGTCAAAGACCTACCTTGGGGTAGAACACATATCATCATCATCATTAATACAGTATCAAGTAAATAAAATGTATAACAGAAAATGAGTAAAGGAAATGTACTCTGTCTTCAAACTGATATGCCGAAACACAATTCCGGTGCGTCCGGTCTACTTTAGTTTATTTAGACTGTGTAGGCCTAATGTATTCTGCTTGTACAAAAATCAAAACAAATAGTTGTTTATTAATTCCGTAGATATATGAGAAGCGGGAATATGATTCACTTTCAAATTTTCGACGTGAAACTACTACAATTTCATGAAAAATGTATATAAGTAATTATTCTTTTAACTGACAATACATCTTCATAACAAAGAAATAACTTATTGTTTACAGCTCTATAAACATTCATATCAACATTATTATGATCCAACAAGGAGATTAGCTTTTAATGAAACAATTCTAGCTACCGGCCTGGTGTAATTGATGAAAATGCAGCCTATTTCGTGGTGTGCAACACTGTTCTCTCTTTTCGCCCGCGCCCACCTCGCTCTCGCGCGTATGTGAAACGGCTCATTTAGTTCAATGTCTTGCTTGGCTTTCTGCGGGCAGCTCCCGCGAAAGTCTCGCCGAATTTCTAGCAGGGAAATGCGGGTGTTTTTTCGTCCGCAGCGAGAGAAACCCGCTCTCGCCTCGCGCTCGAGCTGGTGTGGAAAGCCCAATTGCTCGCAATGTATTTCTAAACCACGCGGGTGTTGTCCGCTCCGCTCTCGCGCGTATGTGAAAGCAGCCTAAAGGAAGTAGGAGATTCCGAAATATTTTTGAAGTAGAGGTAGCTCGAAATGGACATGAAGGTGGAACTTGAAGGTGAGGGTGAGTGAGGGCAAATTACACGAGAGTGAGGGTTGATCGAGAGTGAGGGTCAGGGTAAGTTTGCAAAGCGAGGTTGAGGGTGTGTGAGGGTAAGGGAAAAGTTGAAACGTGAGAGTGAGGACTGAGAGTAGATGTGAAGGTGAAGGCAAAGTTGCAACGCGAGGGTGGGATTCGCCCTCGTGCACAAAATTGCTACAAGTATTGTTCCAAACATAAAATGACACCAAAAAATATTATTTGTGTTGCGTTTGAAGTCATTCACACTCCTAAAAGAATTATAGTCCTAGCCATGTGTTCAACATCATAAAGGCAATCCTCATGAGGATGGGGGAAAAGTTGGAATGTGATGGTGAGGGCGAGCGCTGAGCGAAGATGTGAGGTTGAGAGTAAGTGAGGGTGAGGGCTGAGCGAAGATGTGATGGACATGTTGAGGGTGAGGGTGAGTGAGGCTTGGCGAAAGTAGACACCTTTGTAGATAAAATACGTAATCTACAGCATCGAATCGGACAATGATATTCAATCTCTTTAATAACGGATAAATAAAACGGTCGATGAGATTATGCAATTCTTACTCATACTTGTTATGCAACCACGTTTTTTTTTTAAAAAAAAATCGTTCGGTGTATGGAATCTACTTGAGATATCGACTTTGCGCAAAAGAATTCTTGTTTCCTAGTGGAAAATCGTCCCACTCATGCTCATTTCGATCCTTAAACTCTCTGACGCTACCTGCCGCATCAGCTCTACCTTTCATGGTTTCAGAAATATGAAATTCTAAAGTCCATTTTCCCACGCTTTCGGTTGCCTGTAGCTTCGAAACTATGCACATTTCGAAAATTTGTGAGAGGAACCTTCGTCTTGTTTTAATGTTTACAATCACCTCTAGAAATTTGTCGGTGTAATTTTAAAACACGCTGTATAATTGTTCCTCAAACGTTTTGAACCCGCTGACCACTAACTAGACCACTCTTTCACAACTAACGCATCATTGTGTCTCCTAAACCATAACATAAAACGAATTTAGGACACTTCAACCAGGTTCAAATTGATGGAGATGAAATTATAGTCTAAATGAAAACATTTTTATAAAGGGTGAGGGCATCGATTGTCGGACATACACCAGGGTTTGGCCATTTTTATATAAATATAATTAAAAGAAGAACTATATCATATAAAATGTATAAAATAATATCTCCAATTTTCGAAGAGTTTTTAACTTGATATTTAAGGTTTGCTAGCTATGGAAAATGACATTATATACCAGAAACAAATACAAAGTATCTGTTTTCTCAGGTTAACTTAGAAGATGCCGGAAATGTTATTTGATAGTTAAAAACAGCGTCCTAAAATTTAAGGTGAAACTCTGTCGTTTTTGAATAGTTTAAAGATGTAAATGGTTCCTCGAGCTTTTCAAAGTTTCTGTTTTGACTTTATATCATAAATAATATGCAATAGTCATATCAATTAAGTATTTTATTGTGGTCGACTTTATAATTCACGAGCGTTTATGTTGTCAGCCAGGGTGACCGATAAGTGGTTCTTCTTATTTAGTTTTGTTGTAAAGTTAAATTTATGTGCTACTTTTATCCTTAATAATGTAACGGTCTTTTTAAGAGCATATTATGCTTAATATATTCAATTTAAAATGAATAGACATCAAGTAAAGACAATAGAACGTAAGTGTACTCTTCTGCAATTTTCTGCCAATGCACAAATAGCTGATAAATGAAACATAATTATGTAAAACGAAACATTTGTCCTTCATGAACAACTATTAAAAAAAATGTCTTAGTCAGTAAAGCTCAAATAGTAACAAAGTTATAAGTAACTTCAATTTTGCAACTTTCGGTCTCAAACACTTTTCCTGTGAAATTTTCCAAGTATAATTTTTTTTTTGTCTTTTCCATACGAATGTAAACACTTTGTTTCTAGTAGGCCTAAATGATGATTATCAATTATTTCTGAAAGTAAAAGTAGTTATTTTTATGGACATTTCTCTTAATTTTGACACGAATTCACTTAGAACCTGACTGTCCATTGGTTGTAAGTGGACGTCGACTGGTTGAAATTGCCTATTTTCCTACAAAATAATCTTAATACAAAATAACTGTAAAATTTTCAGTTAGAAATATTGTATTTCAGTTGAGAAAGGTATAAAAAATGAACATCAAGAGGATATGAACATAAAGTATTAGGTCAACCAAGAAAACTGAGTATATATATATATATGTGAACCAGTCCCTTAATTTGCCGACTACTGGTGCCCTCACTCTATGGTAATAATTTGTCATCTGTTGGGGAATCGTTGTAGTTTGTCATTGCCTTCCAATGGATGGAGATGCCTTTGTGACGTGACACAGTTTAAAGTTTTGTCCCAACCATTACGTTCAATATAACCCAACGGAAATCGAACCAAGAACTACTTGATTAAGGAGTGGAGACAAGTGGTAAATAATCCCAACACAAGCATTAACAAAACTTGATAGCCTGCGAGCAGCCTAACAAATTTTTGCTGGAATTTTTAAGGACTGTATAAAAGACGTTGAATGGTTCACAAACCGTCTGCGGAGCGGGTGTGGTTTAAGTGTGATTTCTTATTAGTATGGGAATATTCTTTTCTGTGCGTTTTCCAACACGAATAACCGTTTAACACGTATAAAAGGCGATATTTTCTGGCGAGAAATTCTACTTAACTGTAAGAAAAGTATACTTCTATTTCAAGGTGTTTAACCTCCACGATACAAATTTCAAGAAAGCTTCCGTGGTCCTAATTACAGTAACATTTTTTTGCCTTCCAATTCAACTTATTTTTTTTCATAGTCATAATATATTTAATGTTTATACTACATTGATTTTCGATATTTCAATATCTTCTTTTCCCAACATTTTCAGAGAGGTAGTAAATAGTTAAATCTTGTTAAATCTGTTGATAGATTGGTAATTTGGAAATAAACTTTCACTTAACTTCAAACTATTGTAATTAATAGGTTCAAAGCAATTGACATGATTTGAGTTAAATAATTTTATTATCTTTTATATTTTATTCGTAACGAGTAGTCAGCATTAAGAATGAGAACCTATGATAAAAGAAAATATATCGTGTATTAAAATGTTTCATATTGGGGAACTGAATTGAGGGAAAAGAACCAATAGAAAGGCTTTTACTAGACGAAGGAAACCGAAAGAAAATCGCAGATTATTACTGCAAAAGATGGTTACGGCGATTTGCTTTTCATATGGAATTATTATATTGTTTTGTCTTACTTGTTTAACAATATATTACCTTATATAATTAATACCTAACAACGAAAGTTGTCTCAAATAAAATTTGCATCAACGTTATGTCTGACAAACTTTGTTTTAATGTTAGTGAAACATAGATCTCTAAAATAATAACCATTTCGGTCTTAACATTATCTTTCGTACCAGAATTTGACCATATCGCTTGTAGTTTGATTATTTGGCAACTACGTGCCAAGATGGAGATTAGAGTTGTTAGACTAGCTAAAAATGTTTGTGCACATCTTTTCAATTTACTTATACTCACACCTGAAGTCAACATATCTTAATTGGTAACATTTTTTGTTCGATTCAGAATTTCAAGTCCAGTTTTTCATTCGCTATCAGTGACGCAATATTGGATGCAATAGTTACGTAGCTGATTAAAGACATTTGTAGATTTAATTATTTTCTTCTACTAAATATGTGTTTACCCTAAGAAAGAATAGTGGATTGAAAACAATGGACAATATTCAAAATGTTGTTGAAATAAAGTTTGTCTGCTTTGTCCTGTATTTTTAAAATTTATTTTTTACTTCTTTCTACTTTCAGGGGTTCGTCATTCCTGTAAACATCAGGGTCACGGACGCCAATGACAACGCACCTGTCTTCATCAACTCACCTTACGTGCTCAACATTTCCGAGGTCAGCAATTCTTTAGTTATGATGACCTATTGTGTCTTCCAAGCGTAAAATTATCAATTACCACTTCAATTGGTTTCATTCAATGATAGAGTTACGTTTAATCGATTAGTCATGAATATCAAAACTACAAGTATTCTATCATATTATTATTATTGTTATGCGTTCACGTAGATGAAATAGTTGCAGTACTAAAAATAAAAGTGAATTTCGAATGATAACCATTTGAGATTAACTAAGAAGTTTTGACTGACTACTGTTGGCATCATGGTCTGCGATAAATGTTGACACAAATGTGAAGAAAGTTGAAAATATTTAATATATATAAACAGACAACGTATTGGGTTGTAACAGAAGTTCGTAGCGTATTTTAGGTGAAATTGAAATGAAATGTTGACATACTTTTTACATAGATGTATTCAAACATATATTGTCACATGTGCGGCAGCTGGAAGGTTTCTCAGAACTTAGTTTCTTTCTGGGCGATGAATTGTTTCAATTAGTTTTCACAGGATTCCAGAGAAATTTCCATCTGTGCAACGCTAACGACCAATTTCTGAAATCTACAGTCACTCGTAATGAAAATGGATCATGCAGGGAAATTGGTGCGAAAACGGTCCTGAAGAAAATGAAAGAAACCACGGAGTCATATATTACGTGTTCGTGCAGCACTTCCAGACATTGAATTCCGCCATATACTATTCCCAATTGAGCTGATTCACGGCAGCAATCTATACAAAACGTCCATAGAAACTGCTGCTGCTTGGCTGCTATGTTCTACCTCATCCGCCGTATTCACCGGATCTCGTACCTTTAGATTATCACCTATTCGATAATCAACTGAATTTGCTTAATGGGAACAAGTTCAATTGCCTTAAGGCATGTGGAAACCACTGAAAAAATTCATTGACCAGAAAGATGCCAAGTTTTTTTTTACGTTGGAAAGACAGGCAACTGTATCACAAGACAATAACACGTCTGTAAGATGACGGTCCTGGGCGAGCATTCTTCCTGGAACATGGAAAAATGAAGAGAGCAGTCAAGCCCCATGTCTAGGTATTATACCAACATTCGGCTGGTGAAACTGAGAATAACCCTAGAAAAACTGACAGTATGGCCGGCGACAGAACTCGAAGTTTTTGAGTGCCTCTGCAGGTGCAGATCAAAAGTTCGCGACGGTAACCAGGTATTTGTTATCATCGTATTTAAACTTATACGATAGAATATTGATAAATTAACTTATTTTCGATTAAGTTATTCTATCTTTGAGAGATCAGCAAGATTAATGTCAGATTTCTGTTCCAAGAAACGAAAAGCATCAACCAAAATATTTTGTTCAACGTAATTATCTTTCCTTCTTGGGGCATGAACTACCATATCAGTAACAGTCACAATGCTCGATATTTTGTTACGTGTTAACCCGGCTACAATCATATTGAAAATGAAAAATACTCTGGAAACCAAAGGTTTCGTGAATTTGGCAATAGATTTCGTTATCCACAGATGGACGCTAAGTTTAACCATGTTGTTTTCCATCATGCATTTTCAGTTCATGCATAAGATAAGTTTCCTGATTTCCGGAAAATTAAAAAGCAAAAAAATAAACGGCATTTCCTCTTTAATTTTAGCAAAGCCGAGACGTGACCATTACTAATTTTTAAAACCTACTCAACCTCTCCTTCTATCGTCACGGTAGATCTCTGCCTATCGCCTTAACGAAAGAGTTCTACAATTTGTTGTTACATCTGAGGTGAAAGTACGTAGTGAAGACGAGGGGACCACCACGACAGGTGTGAGGATTCGGCCATTTGAAATTCTGATTGGCAAATAGTTAAACTTGTATTAGAGTGAGGGAATTTCCCACGTCTTGTTCCCGTGACAGTGACCTTACCCTCTGGACGGAAGTCGACCTGTGTGCTAAGTGATCCAAGTTCTCACTCAAGAATTTATTCACAAGACGTAACTCACTCAGACAGTTAGCAATTACCACGGCGAAGAGCTTCAAGCAAGGATAAACAGCAGAAACACAAAAGGAACATTGACCCTCTCGCCTTCCTTCATACAAAACATAATGAAATGCTCTTTTCTACTCCTTTGTTTACACACGTTCTCTCTCTCATCAAGTGCTACGCTATGTGTATAAATAAAGATAAGAAGGTCATCATAATTTGTTTGTTCTGTGATGCCTTACTGACTTATATCGCCATTCTTTCTGTATCAACAACGTTTTGTTATCGGAAGAGGTTGAAGTATGTGACAAGGAAATTGTAAAAAATTACAATTTCAGGAACTAATTGAATAAAAGACTATCAGATCTAATTGTCTAGAGGAGAGACTCTTTCCGTCCGCCTCCTATGTATCTTAACGCCTCAGCGAAGGTGGACAGAGAGAAACTGATTTCAGATTTGAAATAAGTGGCGTTGATTTATCAAGCTGTTTTCCATCTGGTAATTCTACAACCTTTTTATGTTTCAAATAGAAACATGATTTAACGCACCTAGGGGCAGATGTATAAACGTAAACTTAATTTTATGTACGTATAACGTAGATGTAAAAAATTAATTTTCTGGCCCCAAATTTCGTAAAATCTTGTAAATCATTGCGAATACTTTTGACAACATAACATCGTCTTCGTTAGGCGATATGACCAAAGGGGAACCTATGTGTATGTATAATAATGATGTGACTTTTGTTGTGGATTGCACTGTTTATGTGTGTATATACGGGGTGTCCGGTGAGGAAGTGGAAATATTTTGCAAGGTGGTAGGGGATGTCATTCTAAGCAAGAAAGTATATGTGAACATATGGCCTATTCCCCCTGGTTTCCGAGATAGGGGGGGGGGGCATGAAACTTACTGCGTTCCGGGTAAGTGCGTATAGCACACCCTGGAGGTGGTGTAAAGACGCAAATCATAAGTTATTCGACAGTGTTTTCACCCCATAACAGGCGATAATTGTCAAAAAGGGAATTTTCGAAGGAAATTTTTAATTTTTCACTCTGTTACTTCCCTCCTTTGGTCTTACTTGCAATAATCTGTGCACCTTCGGAAAGCTTACTTCATTCCCTTTCAAATGGGATATGATTTCCGTCTTTACACCAACTACAGGGTGTGCTATACGCACTTAACCGGAACGTAGCAGGTTTCATGGGCAAAAAAGGTAACCCCCCTATCTCGGAAACCAGGGGAAATAGGCCATATGTTCTCATATACTTTTTTGCTTAGAATGACATTCCCTATCACCTCCCAAAATATTTGCACTTCCTCACCGGACACCCTGTAAAATGTGAAATTATAAGATAGTTACATGTCAACTAAGTCATTTATGTGCACTGCAATATGTGTATACAGATACTTTTTCCTCCAGTTACTTTCTTGTTTTTGTATTCCTGTTATTTATTTTCAAAATATTAGTTTCATTAGTCACTCCAGAAAATTGTGTGAAGATTTTCTGGAAATAAGGATCAGCGTTAAGGTTGCGACTATTGTTGAAATTTACCACCGGAAATCTCGTGTTGGTAATGTGGTAAAATCTGCAGGATACTGGCATTTTCCAATCTTATGGTCTGTTTTCGAAAAACAGGAGATTCATTCTCCACAGAGAAAAAGTTTAAGTTCTCGGTGAACCTTTTACACAGCTGATACTAAGGTCACGAAATCAATCAATTCAGGTACACTAAAACCTCGCTTTTGCGGAAGTTGTTTGTCCGGAATTTCGGTTAACGGTTTTCGAAAAAGAAAAAAACAAAGATTTTTTTTGTCAGTTTCAAAGTAGGGGCCTACATCATACACAAGTGAGCGCATCTAATTGATTCTCCTCAGTATAAATGAGCAGTGTTGTACTGTATTTGGCCTTTACGTCTATCCTTGTAATCTGTCCCTCAATACTAATTGTAAAATAAACAATTTTGTTATCTTATTTCCGCATTTGCAGGTGCTTATAAAATGAAAATAGTAAGTCTGGTTTATCTGGAATTTCGTTTAAATCCAGTCCCATCAAGTTCGGATAAACGAAGTTTTAGTGTATATATGCTATTAGTGACTTTTCATCACTATAATTTTTGTTTAATGTATTCTATGACTTGTTTTCTATAAATTAAATTAAATTTTATGTTTTTAAATAAATAAATAACAGAACTGATGTTTAAAAACTACTGGACATTCTTGTTCAGGTGAGAAAATCATCAAAGGAGGTTACCCATACTAGGAATAATGTATTTTTTAAAATAATACGAGCTTTTTTTACGAAATTCAGTTGCTAACTAGCTGGTTCAGAAGACTGGAAAATAAAGCTTTTAAAAGACCTTTTCATGCTTTTTCTATTGAACCGTAAAAAAGTTCGTTATACTGACAGTAAAATTATCGGTATGTAATAATATACATTTTCTCTTTGATATAGGTGACTGTTGTGGGGACAACAGCTCTTCAGGGAGTCAAAGCAGTGGACGCTGATCAACAGGGTCCATATTCTACCGTCCAGTATTCCGTTCTTCCGGGACCAAATGCGGTGAGTATTGGATGGTTAATTTAAGTAATAATGTTTTTTATAATTATTAATATAGCCAGAGCTAAAATCGACAGAAACTAAAGTTCTTGCAGAATGTCATTTGGTATTCAGAAAACGCAACAGACTTTTCTACTTCCTGCTCTATTATAGTGGGACAAATTTATTTAAAAAATATAGTCATATAATAATCACTGAATTATTGCTAATCCTATCCAAGTTCTCTTCCTAAATTTATCACTGTTCGTTCTTTATTCAGTTAGTGGGGAGATATCTAAATGAAATCCATTGTAATTAGTTACACAATGTTAATCTTTGAGATCGATAATAGAAAATGTCAGTTACTGTAGTCACGCCGAGTTCCAAACTAACATAAGAGCAAGTACTTATGCACTACTAGACAGCGTGTGCTAATCAGTATATTAAGATAACAGTACTTTACTTCAGAATATTAATACGAATCATGTATGTTGAAAACTATGTTAAATCCAGGTCTTTATTCTCATTGGTCCACAATCATTATCATTAAGCATAAACGTTCAAACTATCAGACCTCAGTTACTGTAACGTCAAACAATTTATTCATACAAGATATTAAATCTATCATACTGACAATATTCATGGTAGTGGTATGGTATTAAATTCCAGAATATGTCCCTCAAATTACATCAAGTAACAATTACAGTCAATGGCATATTAGTTCGCTATCTATTATAAGTTTTCATGACATTAGATGCAGTTCTTAATCTTTTTACCATTAGCAATAAGACATAAATGAACTTCATAACTTTGCCTGACATTCAAGACCATTTCTATAAATCTGACATAGTAGTAATAATTCATTCTTAAAACTCATCAGGGGCCACTAATCTCTCAATACATTTCTATCTTTAATCCATAAAATTGTCTGTAGCAACGTAATAAATAATTAACCGTTGCTATGCATTTATAGACTATTTACTTCCAACATCCTACAAACATTGTTTTACCCGTTGAATGGTATTTAGAAAAGAGACAGTAAGCTCCATCTATTTACATTTTGAATCTGTGACATTTAAGTTTTCTAAATTTTACTATATTGTACTCAAGCAAGCATGTTTGCTCTTTCATTGTATATAATATTATATAATTTAATTACAAGCTTCCTTTTTATACCTCTAGGACTACTTTGTATTCATAAATGGTTTAGAAGGAACTCTAGTACTCAGGAAAGCATTAGACTACGAAACAATTACAAATTTCTCCGTCGGATTACGAGCTCAAGTAAGTATGTCTAATATAAGGAAATAGAAAATATAACTGTGGGCTGATATTATAAATAAAGTTAAGTACCAACAACTGAAGTTTATTTCCAAAATGATCATTTTCCGTTTAATGTTAGTTCAATGCCAAACACTGAAGAGATTGCTTCTCCATCATCCAATGTGGTTTCAGTTTGCAAACGGGTTGCTTCTCTTGTTGCAAAAGGGGTCAGAAAATAGGTTTTATTTCCAAAATGACGTTTCTTCCGATGTGTTTATTTTCAAACTGTTGCATTTCCATTTCGCCATGAGTCAACCTGGTAAAGATTGACAGCTTGGTAATTGGAAATTTGTGTTTCATTGAAACATTAATGCTAGAAGAATAACACTGACGGCCTGACCCAAAGTTGCCTAAACCCTTAAATAAAATAATAATAAAATGAACGCCAAGCTTATAGACAAATTGAATATAATTATTGCAACGGCGAAAGCATAATGTTCATGGGCACCCACAGATTTTTACAATGTTCTTACAACTCAGCCGTAAAATCTGAATTGAAGAACTATATAGTCTAAACTGAATTTTAACTGGTCATATATTTCCTGATTTTTGCAATGTCAACAATTAAATGCTTAAAAACATTAAAATGATAGGTTATTTCCTGTCAGGTAGGTATCTTAAACTACAAAAAGGGATTTTATCAGCCCCCTAAATTCTTGTGCACACACCTCCAATTTCAAAACTTTTACACCTAAAAATTGATAGAAACCCTGCAAAATAGTAATTACCCCAATTTTGCCTTTACATTTCCCCAAACTAAAAATCCTGGCAGAATTTGCTAGGAAAACCAGTAACTTGGGAAGACTACTTTCCGCTATAGTTACTATGAAATCAGGGGCCTAGTAATGTTACCAGACAAATAACAGAAACATTATATCCTGAATAACATTTTCGCTTATATAAATATAATTGCAAAGTAGATTAATTCATTTTCTTACATCAAATGTATATCTCAAAAATTTAAAGCCACCTTCAAAATCCAGAGAGAGAGACAAATGTCCCCCTTGCCCCCCGCTGCGGGCGCCCATGATAATGCTATGTTCAGATTTGCGACATATGATTGATATGGATGCTACAAGACGCTTTAAATGTGAAATAATATGTAATACTAAGAATATATGATAGATTCTACCAATCTTTTTTCAGTAATGTTTGTGTAATCTTGTTAGCAAGTGATTGAACTAATGATGTTTGCTCCATTAAAATTGATCTATGTGATTAGTGTGGAATTATATTACGTATAAATCGAAAAATGTTGGATACTTTGTCAAATGTGAATAAATAATTATGATTGGGAACAAGACCTGTTTAGTTCATACGATATCCAATAAGATATCGTAGGCTGAAAATTATAAGGTTCTAACTACATAGGATTTTAATGTTAGAACCTTTTCAGCAGACGATATGTGGACATAGCATGCAGTACTAAAATTCAGGCATTCATTGGAATTAGGTACAATAAAACCTGGACTCGCCTCTAGCACCCACACTTTAGTAAGGTATATAGAAATGACTTTGATAAAATGGTGTCTTTAGAATGGAGGTAAAAAATTAAATCAAAATGGATTTTAAGATATTTGAAATGAAAGTAATCAGAATAAATTCAAAATGTATTTGTTGCGAAGAGCCTTTTTTTTTTTGGTATGGTTGTGGTGAGCAAGAAATGTTGTTTCAGTGACCGGAAACCGAAAGCAGATCCTGAGTTATTGACCAGGTGCTCTGAGCGTTTATGAACATGTTAACATTAAGAAAGTATTTGCGTAAAAGAAATGAGAAAATGATTAGTTCTAAATTGGATACCATAACTTGACAAGCGTAACATAATGTTCATCATTCATATTATTATTAGGTCTCATCTTATCTTTTGGAATTAATATAGTTTGTTATAAAGAGTGAAACTAATTTAGTTTTTGTGCATTAATTTTTAACGACCACTTAGTATTGTTATTACTGAATTATCAATTTGAACATTTTAATTTTGTTCAAAACTGACTTATCTTCTTGATTTGATGTAACATGCG
This sequence comes from Lepisma saccharinum, assembly GCA_022664845.1. Lineage (NCBI taxonomy): Eukaryota > Metazoa > Arthropoda > Insecta > Zygentoma > Lepismatidae > Lepisma > Lepisma saccharinum. The sequence goes on along the minus strand of JAGDQP010014480.1, from coordinate 4,974 downwards.
TACTAGTTTCTTTATTTCATGATTATTGTTAACTATTAAATCAAGATTTACAACATCAAAGTAGAGTTCTCCACAAATTATTAGCTGTTTTTCTTAATATTTAAGACAATTATTTATAATTTTCTATGTTCATTTATGTGATTCTAGTTGGAATCAGTGTTACTATAACAGTTAAGTGGTTCGTAAGTAAATTATTAAACAGCATGTCTAAGTTCTTGATCATGTAAAAAAAATCATAATTGTTAAGGAGACTAGTTTCAAAATTATGTATTGTACCTAGTTTGTGTTAAGCTTCCGTTTCGTTACAGGGAATACTAATACTTAGTAATCTTTATCCTCAACGTTTCACAAACTTACTTCAGTTGCTTTTTGCAAATAGTTAAATACCAGTGTTTAGTAAGAATGTGTAGCACGAAAGTAAGTTAAAAGTGGAAGAGAAATAGTGAGAAAAAATGAAGAAATGTGTATCTTTAAGTCATTTTCTTACTATATTGTTTCATTAAATATTGTTTCGCCTTTTGTTAAAGCAGCTGGATTAATTTGTAAGACGTTGAGGATAAAAATGACTAAATATTTAGAATTTCCTGTAACTAAATAGGAACCTAGCGTTAACAACAATTAAATATAATATTATTATTACTATTACCTTTTAACGGTATGAATTTATCCTATTAATATTCTGTATACACGCTATTTTAACTCAATATAGTGGTGAAAATATGCTGATGGAAAATTTTCTTTTTCCAGGACCAAGGCTCACCTCCTAGGTTTTCAGATACCATTCTTTATGTGAATGTAATCGATGCAGATGACCAGAATCCAAAATTTAGAGATGAACGATACCGTGCCTTACTTCCGGATGAACCAGTCAAGGTGAGAGTTACATTATTGCAGAACGTCAGGTAAAATGCATTTACAAAATATTTTCAAAAGTTGTTGAATGGTATCTATGTACTATATGGATCTATAGCATTGCGCTGTATGACTACTGCAACAGAAAAAAATACTTGGGAAGACAGAGTTTCGTTTCGAATAGAAGGATATGAATGATAGGAGATATTTTCAGAGGTTCTCAAGTTCAACTGTAAAACATTTTTTCAAATAAAGCTCCTGAACACTGGTGACGTATCTCAAAATATTTATTTCCTTCTAAGAACGAGGTAGAGAAAATAAAAAGATTGTAGTTTTAAAAAAATGTTTTTAGTGGCTCTAATATTTGTTGGAGATTTTAATTTTGTTTTGTCTGTCTGCTCTGTAACATAGTTAAAGAGAAACTGACTTCAGATTTGAAATAAATTAGCGGACACGATTCACCAGATCGTTTTAAACCTGGTGAAACTTCAACATTTCTTCACAGTATTTTTGTAGTCTACGCGCTTGTGTGAAATTAAGCTTGTCACACTCGGATTTTCAATTTTTCTTTTCAACTTCAGTTTCGGTACCCACAACAATGCAGAGCTCACCACTACAACCTTTCTACGGCGTTTTTTTTTTGACTATACGAACTAGTGGCGGCTCATCAGGTGAAGTTGGTGGAGTTTTGCTTCACTTATTATTCCAATACTGGCATTATCAATAGCCTGTTTAAGCCCAGAAATTCCAGAATAAATGTTAACGAACAAGGATAGTAGGAACGTGTTGATGGATGAACGTGTTGGTAGTATTTGTGTTACGAGCCGCCACTGATATGCACTTTTCGTAACTCAATGAATCAGGTAAAAATTAAACTGATTTGAAATTTGAACTCAATGACCTTGATTTACTCAGTCATTTTTCAATCTGATGATCGGTGAATCGAACGAAGATTCGATTCAGTGTCGCGTTTCACCTTTTGAACGTAACCTCACTTTCCTCACTTTTCACTAGTTTCCTCCCTTCACTTTTGATGCCTATAACGATATGTTACTTGTCTTTCTTTACATAATTTCCTTCTACTAATATGCATCATTTTCTACTGATGTACTACTTTATAATTTTTATAATCTTTTTAGCAACTAACATTTGTGTTTTCATTGCATTTGAATTAGCCATTGAGAAACATGTCAACTTCTGGAAACTCGTTTCTAAGAATCAAAGGGAAAGTATATAGTGAACAATGGTAACATTGTTGAATGTATAAGAATATTCTTCGTAACTTATTTGTTTCAACTATTGTTTGATAACAAAGAAATCTAGTTTATTTCCTTACAGACGCGCAGTAACAAATTTTAAATTTGGTTGTCATGTGACGGCTTCTTAAAGCATTGACGAACATTAGTGGTAGGGTATCTGGAGATAATTGTCACAGGTTATAATAAGACCTGTATTTTCAAGATTTTGGTAAAGGATTTATTTGCCTTTTCGTCTCGTTTTTGTGTTTATGTTACTGTCATAGGATACGATCATTTCTTTCTTAATAATGTCATTACGTCACTTCCGCTTCTTGTCTCTTCCTAGTTTCAACGGCCTGAGCCAAAGATAAATTCATTTTTTTTTTAAATTTCACATTTTCTGTTGCATTCTTAAATAATAAAATCTGAGAAAACAATGTTTAATCATTTCTGTTCGTTCTTCCTTATTAGCCCTAGTATTGCTCCAGTTCTTTAAAAATAAGAAACAAAATTAAAACAACATATTGTATACAGTATAGTTACTAATATGTCTACTCAACTTCTGCCGTTAGTTGTCAAAACAAATTCAGAACGGCACTGCCAGGATACCAGCAAATTGTTGACGTGTTCTTCTTCTTCTTATTAGGTGAGCATTACCGTAAATTCTTAGATTCTACTGCGCTGGACGGGGAAGGTTATGCTTCAAAATTTGACTGTTTTATGTTTCCTCTGATAGGTCCATATTATCTCACTTCCCCGATTTATTTTTAACTTTGTCCTCTTAGGTAATTTTTGTCCTATTAAATTTGTATTTATCATATTTAAAAATGTTTTGATTTTCATTTTTTTTTTTTGAATTTCTGTTGTTTCATTTTCTGCTTTTTCCTTTCTTTTCCATCACCATTTAACAGGCCTAGTTTTGGATGTTTTATATCTTATTCACTTTTGTAATTAGCAGTTTTATTCTCTTAAGCAATGTGCTGGATAACGTCCATTCTTAAATTTCCAAAAAAATAACGCACAACATAATCAACGGTGAATCTTGTTGCACAGATGTACATGACAATGGAGAAACAAAAACGACATTCAATAATTATGACTTATGAACCCGTTCAGAATGTCAACTACGTGCAAGACCATGGTTCATGATTTATAACTTTCTGACATGACTTCCAGAAAATTTTGATACCTATTCTACAGACTCATCATTGGTTTACATCCTAGTATGTGGCTCACGAATGAAGGTAATGCCTGCTTAGATACCTTGTTGACGCCGTTCTTTGACGGGAAAATCCAGAATCTGCTCCTTGTGTGAGAAGCGCCTGAATTTCGGTGGCAAATATGTGGACAACTAATGCAATAACTTTTGTTTACTAGCCCGATATTGTTTCAGTATTTTTTTTCAAAAAACCAGCCGATAGAACTGCATTTCCTAAAAGCTGTTCTATCAAACAATAAACAAGGATAATTTTCAATCAGAAACAAAAATAACTTTCAATCAAAGAGAACCTAGATAGTTTGGAAGAACACTGTAACAAGTTGTGTGGTTTCGCGTCGTCATTCCATTTTGCTAAGCATCATAATTAAAACAAAATGATATCAGATTAAGTCTATGTAATATAGAGTTTCTAATTTTATTACAGTTCGTGACCGAACACGTTAATTGTAAGTGCCACTTTGTCAACTGTGCTTTAGAAAAAGAATCTGTGGTGGGTGTACAGTATGCAAGTTCACTTCCGTATCATGCAATGAGAAATGGTGTCAAAGAAATTGTCTTATAGTTTAGGTAATACTCTGAGAAAACAATGAAACAATGTTTTGAGATATGGCCAAGTATGAAGCATGCAACGTACTGTATTGCATAGCATGCAGGAATTCTGGAAAACAGTAAAATCAACTGTGATTTTTCATGACCATGTTTTAGTCTTCTATAAAGATCAAACGTGAGGGTTTATTTCGACGAATTATGATGGTCGACATTAAGTTGTTAAATTGTTTCTATGGAAATATATTTAAGATTAATGATACAGGAGATCTATGTAACTAACTTCATTGTTCAGCTTGTTTCATGAACACAACTGTTCACAGTGTTTAATAACTAGTTTCCGTTTTTTTCTTACGGAATACACGCTTATAAGATGTTTCTAAAGTTTTCTTCTTAACTTGTTGCAACATTTTTGTCGATCTAATTCGTCATTGAATAGTTAATGGATTTCAAATCCATAACATTTTTCATCCAAATCAATCTTTAACTTTTAATTGCTTTTTCAAACACATCGTCAAAACTATGTTCCTTACCTTAGAAAAGCGTGTTTCGTCAGGAGTTTGTTCAAAGTTACATTCAGAACCCGCGTGCTAAATCATTCTTTGCAATGATGTTCAAGTTTAAAAGAATCTCCGACCGCACATCCAGCAAAACAGTCCACGTTAACTAATTTTTCTACTACGTTTTGACTAAACGTTAGTGTTTTAATAACGTTATTCGAAATTTTACAATTTACCGCCTCTAAAGCATAAGTTGTCCTCTTAAGTCTGAACTATAAATAATATTTTAAATGAAAATATGTGGCTATCTAGGTACATAATAATAACTAATGAAATATTTTATGTTTACTATCCTTTCGTATTTTTATGGTGAAGTTAATGAGTTGCTACATTAAAAGAAGTAGAATTTTTTACTTTCTACTTTAACGAATGCATTTTATAGCAATTAACATATAGGAGGTTGTTTCAAAAAGTAGAAGCAAATTTACTAGATTTAAGAACAGGAGATCCCAGGCATTCAAACTCTTGCAATCGGAAAAGACATTCTTATGTAAAGTGTTTACAGTACCCAAATAGATGCCATAGATGTGCGTGATTGGAAGGACAGCATATATATATA